>JACBWV010000552.1:4283812-4532910 GCA_013435795.1 Chlamydomonas sp. ICE-L | reverse complement strand
GGTCGCGGATTCGTCTTGAGGTTTCCCTCCTCCTCTTTACTCTTTCTCTACCTTTTTTCACTTTTCACACCTTTCAATTTTTGAATTCTGAGTGTCGATTTTTGAATTTAAATGTGTCAACTACCTTAAGCACTGCCGCGGCCCGATGGCCTTGAGCTGGTGTGCGGCAGCGTGGCGGAAGACCCACACCGTGAACTCTATGCCTTGCTCTGCTTCAAACTCACTGCGCTGCCCTCACTGTGCACACACTGCCAAGTAGTATTTTTTATTTGAATTTTGAATTTTGAATTTGGATTTGAATAAGTCACCTACCTTGAGCACTGCCGGCCCCATGGCCTTGAGCTGGTGTACGGCAGCGTGGCGGAACACACACACTGTGAACTCCATGCCTTGCTGCTTCAACCGCAGTGAGCTGCCCCCGCTGTAAACACACTATCATATCTTGTATTTTGAATTTTGAACTCGAATTTGAATTGATCACCTACCTTGAGCACTGCCGGCCCCATGGCCTTGAGCTGGTGAACGGCAGCGTGGCGGAAGACCCACACCGTGAACTCCATGCCTTGCTGCTTCAACCGCAGCGAGCTGCCCTCGCTGTAAACACACTCATGGATGGTTTGAAGGGTCTGGGGGAACACATTAGCTGCGGTGATGCTCTTGCAGAATACAGACATGAGGCGGGAGCGCCACTTGTTGATGGTTGGGGGGGGGGGGGGGGGGGGGGGGGGGGGGGGGGGGAAGGATGGGCAGGGGGGGTGTTTGTGTGTGTGTGTGGGTGTGTGTGTGGTGTGTGTGAGGGGGGGGGGGGGGGGGGCGGTGAGCGTCTGGGGGAACACATTAGCTGCGGTGATGCTCTTGCAGAATAGAGACATGAGGCGGGAGCGCACTGTGGATGGTTGAGGGGGGGGGGGGGGGGGGGGGGGGTCTGTGTGTGTGTGGTGGGTGGGAGGGGGGGGGGGGAGAGCGTCTGGGGGAACACATTAGCTGCGGTGATGCTCTTGCAGAATAGAGACATGAGGCAGGAAGCGCACTGTGGATGGTTGGGGGGGGGGGGGGGGGGGGGGGTTCTGTGGTGTGGGGTGGGGGGGAGGATGGGGGGGAGAGCGTCTGGGGAACACATTAGCTGCGGTGATGCTCTTGCAGAATAGAGACATGAGGCGGGAGCCCACTGTTGATGGTTGGGGGGGGTCTGTGTGTGTGGGGTGGGGGGGAGGGTGGGGGGGAGAGCGCCTGGGGGAACACATTAGCTGCGGTGATGCTCTTGCAGAATAGAGACATGAGGCAGGAGCGCACTGTGGATGGTTGGTTGGTTGGGGGGGGGGGGGGGGGTCTGTGTGTGTGGGGTGGGGGGGGGAGCGTCTGGGGGGAACACATTAGCTGCGGTGATGCTCTTGCAGAATAGAGACATGGGGCGGAGCGCACTGTTGATGGGGGGGGGGGGGGGGGGGGGGGGGGGGGGGGGGCTTGTGGTGACTGTCTGGAGGAAACACATTAGCAGCGGAGATGCTCTTGCAGAACAGAGGCATGAGGCAGGAACGCACTGTTGATGGTTGGGGGGGTGGGGGGGACGGGTGGGGGGGGGAGGGTTGGGTAGGTGGGGGGGGGGGTAAGTGGGTGGGGGGGGGTTGTGGGTGGGTGGGTGGGCGTGCTTGTGGTGACTGTCTGGGGGAACACATTAGCAGTGGAGATGCTCTTGCAGAACTGAGACATGAGGCGGGAACACACTATTGATGGTTGGTTGGTGGGTTGGTTGGTTGGGGTAGGGGGGGGGGGGTAGGGGGGGGGAGATTGTGTGTGTGTGTGGTTACTGTCTGGGGGAATACATAAGCGGCAGCAATACTCTTGCAAAATATAGACATGAGGCGGGAGCGTACTGTTGATGGTTGGGTATGTGTGTGTGTGGTGGTGGTGGTGGGAGTTTGTATGTGTATGTGTGTGTGGTGGGAGGGGGTGGGGGTGGGGGTGGGGGGTGGGGGTGGGGGTGGGGAGGTGGGGGTGGGGGGGGTATGTGTGCGTGTGTGTGTGGTTGGAGGGAGGGGGGGGGGGGGGGGGGGGGGGGGTGGGGGTGAGCACATATATATAGGATAGTGTGCACTTACATGCAATGCCTGCCGCCTGCACCCTCTTGTCCTCGGGCACTGCCTCGGCCAACACACTGCCTACTGCATTGCCATGGTACAGCAGCATCAGCCTAGCTACCAGAGCTGTGTGTGTGTGTGCGTGTGTGTGGTGGTGTGGGTGGGTAGACATATAGCGCACTTACATGCAATGCCTGCCGCCTGCACCCTCTTGTCCTCGGGCACTACCTTGGCCAACACACTGCCTACTGCATTGCCATGGTACAGCAGCACCAGCCTAGCTACCAGAGCTGTGTGTGTGTGTGTGCGTGTGTGTGGTGGTGTGGGTGGGTAGACATATAGCGCACTTACATGCAATGCCTGCCGCCTGCACCCTCTTGTCCTCGGGCACTACCTCGGCCAACACACTGCCTACTGCATTGCCATGGTACAGCAGCATCAGCCTAGCTACCAGAGCTGTTTGTGTGTGTGTGCGTGTGTGTGGTGGTGTGGGTGGGTAGACATATAGCGCACTTACATGCAATGCCTGCCGCCTGCACCCTCTTGTCCTCGGGCACTGCCTCGGCCAACACACTCCCTACTGCATTGCCATGGTACAGCAGCATCAGCCTAGCTACCAGAGCTGTGTGTGTGTGTGCGTGGTGTGTGGCGGCGGGGTGGTAGGATAGAAATTATGGTAGTGCGCACTTACATGCAATGCCTGCACGCCGGCAACCCTCTTGTCTCCGCCAATGCCTCGGCCAACACACTCTACACACTGCCTACGGCCCCATTGCCATGAGTACAGCAGCATCAGCCTAGCTACCAGTACGCTGTTGATGTTTGTGTGAGTGTCTCATCCGATAACTTTGGTGCACGGTCGGTGTGGTGAGTGGTATAGACTAGTAGACATATGGTAGGCGCACACCTTAAATGCAATGTGCCTGCGCCAGCTGTTCCACCTTCTTGCTCCCTTGCGGCACTACCTCAGGCCAACAACTCAACTGCATTTTTTCCTTGTCTCCATTGCCATGGTACAGAAGCATGCTAAGCCATCTTATCCAGAGCTGTGTGCTCCTTGTTTGTCTGTTTGCTGCGTGTGTGTTCGGTGGTGGGGTGGGTAGACATAGTAGATGCGCACTTACATGTACCACATGTCACTGGTCCCGTCCTGCCCACCCTCTTGTCCTCGGGGCACTGCCTCGGCCAACACACTGACTACTGTGAATCTGACCTTCTTATAGGTACAGCCGCCAATTAAGCCCCTAGATACAAGAGCTATGTGTGTTGTGTGCGTCGTGTGTGGGAGTGTGGGGTGCTTTTCGGTGGACCTATGGTAGATAGTGCGCACTTTACATGCAATGCCTCCCGCCTGCCAACCTCTTGTCCTTGGGCCTGCCTCGGCCAAACACATGCCATATGCATTGCCATGTTCTACGCTAGCCATCAGATCGAAGCTACCAGTGCCTGATTGTGGTGTGTGGGTGGTCCCGGTGGCGGTCCGTGGGGTAGGAACAGAGGGCTAGTGCGGCACTTACATGCATGCCTGCCGCCTGCACCCCGAGTTACTTGTCATTGGGCACTACCTCGGACCATAACACTGCCTACTGCATTGCACATGGTGACAGCGAGAATCAGCCTAGCTAGCCAGAGTGTGGGATGTGTGTGTGCCGTCCTTATGTGTGTGGGAGGTGGTGGTGGTGATTCATATAGCTCACGCAACATTAACCATGCAATGCCCTGCCGCTCTGCACCCTTGTCCTCGGGCACTGGCCCTCGGCAACATCTACTCGCCCTACTGACATTGCTGGTACAGCCGCATTTTCAGTGACCTGCAAATTGTTAAATAAACGCACGGTGTTCAAGTGGGGTCATCGCGGAGGGGAGTCGAGGGGAGTTGAAGTGAGGTAGAGAATTAAAAAAAAAATAAAACGTGGAGAGTTGTGTTGGTTTGGAATGTTTTTAAACCCAAGCACAAAAAATTACCGTATGTAAAGTTAGTAATAGGTTGCTTGATCACTACTTCCATGGTACACTTCAATCGGTAATAAAGGTACAATAAATAACGACCAATTAGAATATATTTACTTGGATTATATGTAATTATGAATACAATAAAATAAAATTAATTAATGAAATAAAATAAATAAAATATATAGATAAAAATGTAATACCTGGCTACCAGAGCTGGGTCCTCGACACCTTAAACACACAGGGCTTGCAACTTGTGAACCAGAGCAGATTGACCCTTCTAAACCATGCTTGCAATAAAATCTGGACTAAAACATCGGTTTAGTTATAAATTGTAAAGAAGTTGTAATGCAGCTGGTTGTATATTGTAATAAATGGTAGTACCGTACAATCAGATGGTTCTTTTGTTGTAGAGTAACGGGATAGCAGAGCGGGGTCTTAAGGACATCTAATATCAGGGTTTGACACTGCCAGCTGGGACATGGCTAGAAAATGGGGATAATAACTTGTACTAAACATGGTAGTTATACAGTGTACTAAACAGGTAGTAATACATGGTGATAACTAAAACTGGTGGTTTCTCATAAAGGATGACAGCATGGTGATACCAAAAAGGTAGTATTACATGGCCTAAACATGGTGGTTATAAACTATACGTGTACCCCAAACAATGGTAGTTATACATTGTACTTAAACATATGCGGTTTTCAAACCTATATAGGTGTACTAAACATTTTTTGTCGTGAGTATCATTACTATCACAAAACATGCGGGTTTAACGTATACAGTTAGTGTATAAACACGGTCCTAGGTAAAATCTTATGACAATAGAGTACACTAAACCCTCGGTGTGGTTATAACTTATCAGGTATTAAACAGTTGTCAAGAATACATTGTTTACGAAACTCCACTTTCGGTGGTTATCACTATACCGTGTAACCTTCTAACTATGAGCGACACAATAACATAGTTGTTCCTAAAACCTGGTGGTTTTAACTTTTTAGTGGATTCGTACTAACACAGTGTCATTTCAAGGTTCAAATACATGTACTAAGACATTTTTCGCTTGTGCTTTATTAACTTATACCAGGTCGTAATAAAACGGTACTCGTAATACATTGTATAAACAATGGCATTCACAGTGGGAAAATAACTTAGACAGTGTACTAAACAATAAGGTGTATACAGGGCTATAACCATGGGTTGGTAGTAATCATGAACCGTGCTACTAAACAAGGTTATAGTAATACATTGTTCTAAACCATGGTGGTTTGTAAATATTAAGCTTGTTAACTACAACTCTCACTCGGTAGAAGAACGACAAAGAAGGCAAAAAACAACAAGTAAATTAACAATAAAGAATGTAACATAGAAACACATAGGGTTGGGTTATAACCTATTACTAGTGTTGTAACAAAAAGGAGTATGAGTAGCTGTAAAAAGAGTAAACATTGTGCTAACATGGTGGTTATAACTTATACAGTGTACTAAACAGGTAGTAATACATTGTACTAAACATGGTGGTTATAACTTATACAGTGTACTAAACAGGGTAGACAATAAATTGTACCTTGAAACTACCATGGGGTTATAACTTCTACAGTTGTGTACTAAAAGGTAGTCATCCATGGTTTACTAAACATGGTGGTTATTAACTTATTAATTAGTCTGTTGTTACCAAACAGTAGGGTAGTAACCTATCATTTGTACTAAAATGGTGGTTATAAATTATTAATCCGTCTTCTGTACTCAAAAGGTAGTAAAACATTGTTCCATGACAACATGGTGAGTATAACTTCTACTGCTGTACTAAAAAACATATCGGTCTACGTAATACATGTTACACTAAACATGGGTGGTTATAACTTATACAGTGTACTACCACATCGGTAGCACATACATTGTTTAAAATCGTGTGGTATAACTTCATACAGTGTACTAAAACGGTAGTAATACATTGTACTAACCCATTGATCATGGTGGTCTCTATTTATGAACTAACAGGGTACTAAACTCAGGTAGTAATACATTGTACTAAACATGGTGGTTATAACTTATACAGTGTACTAAACAGGTAGTAATACATTGTTATAAACATGGTGGTTATAACTTATACAGTGTACTAAACCACGGTGCGGGGTGGCGTCTCTAGCAATAATAGCCCTTGTATCTCAAACAGGGGTTTATAACTCATATCCAGGTACCTCAGTCAAACAGTGTACGCAAATTACATTGTACTACACATGGGGTCATAACTTATACAGTGTACCAAACAGTAGCTACATTGTACTAAACTATTCTGCGTGTGACGGTTTACATAACTTATACTCCGCTCTGTACTAATACATTTCCTGTCGTAGTAATCACATGTACTACAACACCCTTTTCGGGGGTTATAAACGTATACAGTGTAATCTAAAAGGTCGTATTATACATTGTTTTACAAAATGGTGGTTATAACTTATACAGTGTACTAAACAGGTAGTAATACATTGTACGAAACATGTGGGTAAACTATACAGTGCTACTAAAAATGCCTACTCAACTTGCCGTCTCCTCTGTTGTTAGCTACTTGGGGGGACTAACAACTTAGTGTCATCCTGGCTATCAGAGCATGCCGGTCTCAACCGTCAACAGAGGTTGCACTGTAACCAGGGCAGACAAAAATGGCTATCGTTATAAAATAAGACCTGTATACCAAGGTTGTGTAAGTATAATCATATCAAATAGTACCTGGCTAGTATGCAGCTGGGTCTTCGACTGTCTACAGAAAGGCTCGGTACCCCTGTTCTCAGTCCACAGGTTGGTTGATTCAAAAGATCCTATCACCTACGGCCGACGTGTCCCTCTCTTGTCGGTTGGGATCCACGGAGGCAGCCAGGTAGTGTGCGACGGTTTCTTTGGGGTTCAGGCTGCATGTCGCGAGGAAGTTGAGGATTCCCACCTGGGGGGGGGGGTGTGGGGCGGGGGGATAGGGTTTGGTGCGACCTTGTGCGAGTCGGGGAGAGAGGCAGCATTTATCATATTAGGGGGCGATGCCTGGTATATCGGTTTCGGTTATGGGGCATTTTGATATTGTCGTTGGGGTCCAAGGAGGCAGCCAGGTAGTGTGAGGTTTCCAGGCTTTGCATTGTCGATCGAGGAAGTGAGATTCCAAAACCTCTCGGCGTGTGCGGGGGGGGGGGCTGGGGGGGGAGGGGGGCGTTCGGGGGGGTGGGGGGATAGAGTTGGGGACACTGGGACGTCTGGGGAGAGAGCCAGCATTTACATATAGGGGAGATGTGGTATTTGAGTCGGTATGAGGGCATGAATTGTCGTGGGGTCACAAGGATCGGGCAGACATCCGTAGTGTGTGTATGTTCAGGCTGCATTGTAGCGAGGAAGTGAGTGACTTCAAACTGGGTCAGGGGGGGGGGGGATAGAGTTGGGGACTGGAGTTGGGGAGAGACGGCCAGCATTTACTATTTAGGTGTGAGATGTGGTTTCATGGCTCGGTGCTATGGGGGCAGATAATGTCGTTGGGGTCAAGGAGGAGCCAGTAGTGTTGCGACGGTTTGCCTCTGGGCCGGTTTCGTGCCTGCATGTGCGAGGAAGTTGGAAGTGAGGAATTCCCACATGGGGGGGTGGATGGGGTTGGGGTTGGGTGTACAGGGGGGACGGGGATGGTGGTACGGAGGAGGGGGAGGGAGGGGATGGTGTTGGGGGTGGGTTGGGGGGCTGGGGGGAGGGACGGATTATAGAGGGGAGATTCTGTGAAGATGTGGATAGTTGTGTGCTTGTGTTGTGTGTGCTGTGCGGGTTGTGTGTGTGTGTGTGTGTGCGGTTTGGCAGGTATGGGGCATGATGTAGTTGTTGGGGTCGACGGAGGCAGCTAGGTAGTGTGTGACGGTTTCTTTGGGATCCAGGCTGCATGTCGCCAGGAAGTTGAGGATACCCACCTGCGGGGGGGGCGCGGGGGTTGGTGGCTGTTGTGTGTTGTGGTATGGTAAGGGAGGGGTTGACACTGTTCCAGTCCCAGGTTTCTTCATAAAGAGCCACATTCCTTCCTACGCCTGTAGCACTAACTATGGGGGGATATCTTCTCTTTGGGAGGGATCCCCTTCAGTCAGGGTTATGGGAGGGGAAGCAATTCCTTCAATGCTTTACCACGCACCTTTTGGGGGGATATCTTCTCTTTGGGAGGGATCCCCTTCTCCTCAACCACCTAGATGGCGACAGTTGCCAGGGTTATGCAAGGGGCAGCTCAAATTCCTCCAATCTACTCTGCTTTGTAACTGCAACCGCCATTGGAGTGGAGCCGTGGTATCCCTCCTCTTCCTTTCGACGTCACCTTCCTCCCCTTCCTTAATCCTTTCTCCTTCTTCCCTATCTTACTTCCCTTCTACTACTCTTTCTTCCTACTTATTGACCCTTTGATTATGATGCACTGACTGAATGATGACGTAGGAGATCGACGAGACGGACAACACCCTACACCCTTTTTCTCCCTTTCTCTCCTTCTTTCTTCCTCTCTATCCCCCTACGTCATCCCCTGTACTCTATTCCGTCCTCATTCCTTCCTTCCGACTTGCAGTTTAGGAACCTGATGACGACTGAATTGATGACGCCTTTCCTTCTTTGAGGAGGGATCCCCTTCTCTTTAACCGCCTTGATGTCGGCAGTTGCCAGGGTTATGCGAGGGGCAGAAATTACTTCAAAGATTTACCACTCACCTTTTGAGGAGCTATCTTCTCTTTGAGAGGGATACCCTTCTCTTCAATCGTATTATTGTCGGCAGTGGACAGACCAGGGATGGGTGCGGCCGCTGCGGCAGCTGCGTCGGCCGTAGCTGCCCCTAGGCCCTGCATGGCTGCCTGGAGGGGTGTGTTGATCTTGACGGTGGAGCGAGGCTGGTACAAGAGCCAGCGCATGCATGCGGCCAGCAGGACATTCCTGCATTGCGTATTTTCACATGGTTTGGGAATTTTTTCATATATTTCTTGCATGCTTTATTTTTTCACATAGTTAGGCAGATCCGGAGGCTGGTCTGTTTCGTAAATGTGTAGTTGACGTTGACGAGCGAGGTGCGTACATCAGAGCCAGCACATGAATGCGGGCCAGCAGGACAGGACTCGGTGTGTATTTTTCATATGTTCTAGTGTCCATTTTGTGTGTACGACTTTGGACCCATGGACATTCCTGCGGTGTGTACCATCATTTTGGACCCATGGACCCATGGACATTCCTGCGGTGTGTATCCTTTTGGATCCATGGACCCATGGACATTCCTGCGGTGTGTATCCTTTTGAACCCCCATCGGATCCTCATGGGATATTCCTGCCTTCGGGTCTTTTCCGTGTGCAAATACATATATTGGGACCCAAATGGACCCCTGGACTTACGGCGGTGTGTATCCTTTGGACCCATGGGACCCATGGCATTCCTGCTGGTGTGTATGTCATTAAATGGTATCCTTTTGGACCCATGGACCCATGGATATTCCTGCGGTGTGTACCATCATTTTGGACCCATGGACACGATGGGACATCCTCAGGTTTGTACCATCATTTAGGACCCATGGGAACACAGGACAATTCCGCAGGTCTTTGTGTAACCACCCATTTGGGGACCCGAAATGGACATTTCCTGTGGTGTGTATTTCCATATAGTTCGGAAATTTGTTCTCATATTTCTTGCATGGTTTGTATTTCACATGGTTTTGGTATTTTGTCACATATTTCTTGTATGTTTTGTATTTTCACATATTTGGTATTGCTTCACCTGTTGATCACCTTGTTTTAGGTATGTTTGTTGTGTATGACATAGTTTGGGTTGTGGGTATATTCAAATAGTATGGTTAATGTTGGTATGTTTTGTGTGTTTGACATAGTTTGGGTATGTTTCGTGTTTTCACATAGTTATGGTATGTTTGGTATTCTTTCTCGTATTCTGTCACATATTTTCACATTTTTGTTGGTATGTTTTATATTGTCACATAGTTTTTGTACAGAGAGGTGTGTTGATATTGACGGTGGAGCGAGCCTGGTACGAGAGCCAGCCGGTCTTCACCACCAGTGGTGGAGCCAGCCGGCCTTCACCAGTGGTGGAGCCAGCCGGCCTTCCTCCACCGGTGGTGCCAGCCGGCCTTCACCACCGTGCCTTTCAGTACTTCTTCTTTCTTTCGTCTTTCTTGGAGCGAGCCTCGGTACGAGAAGCACAGCGGTCTTCACCACCAGTGGGTGGAGCCCATGCCGGCATCCTTCACCAGGGTGGAGCCAGACCCGCGCCCTTACACGGGCTAACACGAGGCACGGTTGGCCAAAAGCAAAAAAGAAACAGAACAAGCAAAATGAGACTGTGGCCATAACAAGATGACCACGAGGTGAAGGGGATGGAAAGTTTTCATCGTCGCCTCAGTCCCGGCCTCACACCTCGGTGGAGCGAGGCCCCTTGGTTCAAGGAGTCAGCCCTTGTCCTCACTAACACCACTGCTTTGCTATGATGACATACATATGTACTGTTTATTTATACATACATATGTATTGTGTATTTATACATACATATGTATTGTGTATTTATACATACAATGGTGAATATAGAGAAGGGCGCCCTTTCCAACACCTGTCACCCTCAGAGGCCTTTCAATTCCGGTATTCAGGGGTAATTGGCCAGGGCCTGTTCTGCTAAAACAAAAGCGAGGTGGCTGTATTCACTACCTCTTGCTGCTGCTTTGATCGACACACAGATGTATAGTATATATATGTATGCATACAACAGTGGATACAAATAAAATGAATACAAAATAAAATGAATACAAAATAAAATGAATACAAAATAAAACAAATGCAAAATACAATTATTACTAAATAAAGTGAACACAAATAAGTTGTCCTGCACACACCTGTCACCTTCAGAGGCAAGGAAGGGGTACTTGGCCAGGGCCTGTTCTGCTAAAACAAAAGCGAGGTGGCTGTATTCACTACCCCTTGATGCTGCTTTGATCGACACACAGATGAGAGAGTATATGCGAACGACGTATACGCAAACAAGAAGTGTGGGGCATTTACAACCAATATCAGTTTGTCCGTGCACACAACCCCTCTCGGTCGCCTTCAGAGGCAAGGAAAGGGTACTTTGCCAGGGCCTCTTCGGTTGCAGTGGTTGTGTTCACCACCACTGGAGCCGTCAAGCCAGCTAGGGCCGACACAGCTAGACGGGTGCAGATTGCAGCGTTGGATGGTGAGGGTGCCGCGTGGACACCACCCCTCCAGTAGGGTTGTGTGGATCTGAATGTAGGTAATTTGTGCTTAATCAGGATTAGCAGATAGAGGCAGAAGGAGAGGTAGAGGTAGGGGCAGGGGCAGCTTAGAGCAGACGGCAGGGGTAAGGGGGCAGGGCTACGGGCAGGGTGTCAGAGGCCGATGGCCGAGGCAGACGGCCCAGAGGCAGAGGCAGGGCAGAGGCAGGTCTGTCGCCGACTGTGCCAGAGCGGGCCGAGGGCAGACAGAGACAACAGCAGCACTGTCACAACGAACATCTCTGTGTAAACCAAGCGATATGCTGTGTGGACTCCTTTAGGGCCGTGAGGCAGTTCACCGAGCGGTGGCCAGCTTGGTTTCGGAGCAAATCAGTGACAAGACCTCTGCCAAGTGTTGGTCCAGAACCGCATGTATTTATATGTATAGATAGTTGTATTATTATTATTATTATTATTATTATTATTATTATTATTATTATCATGTATACTCACTGCGGCCAGGCGCTTGGCGGCTGCCGCCCTGTCAAACGACATCTCTGTGTAAACCAATGCAAAGCTGCAGACCATGGGCGCTGAGGCGGAATCAGTGGCCAGCTTGGTTTCGGAGCAAAACGGTGACAAGACCTCTGCCAAGTGTTGGTCCAGAATCGTATTTATATGTTTAGACAGTTGTATTATTATTATTATTATTATTATTATTATTATTCTTATTATTATTGTTGTTGTTGTTGTTGTTGATGTTGTTGTTGGGTTTGTTGTGTTGTTGTTGTTGTTGTTGTTGTTGTTGTTGTTGTTGTTGTTATTATTATATTTTATTTTATATTATTTATTTATTCATTATACATTTAGTATTATTATGTGTCTATTATTATATTATTATTATTTAATTACCCTTATCTATTATACATGATTACTCACTCGCGGCCAGGCGGTCGGCCACTGCCGCCCTGTCAAATGACATCTCTGCGCATGGGCGCTGACACATCAGCAGCCTCTACCTCGACACCATCTTCGTCCCCACCCAGCCCCATCCCGCACCACCAGCAACCCTACACTCACAGCAGCCAGGCGGTCTGCGACTGCCTCCCTGTCAAATGACATATCTGTCTACACCAATGCAAAGCTGCGGACCCATCTCAACACTTGCTAGCACCACACACCACAAACGCCCACACACCACCACCACCATCAACCCTCAACACCAGACACCGTCCACCCCTAGGACCCTTAAGGCAGCTTTCTAGGCGTGCGGACGTACTGCCGCCCTGTCAAACGACATCTCTGTGTAAACCAATGCAAAGCTGCGGACCATGGGCGCTGAAGCAGAGTCAGTGGCCAGCTTGAGAAGCTCAGCAAGGGGCAGCTTGATTGAGGTCTGGCCCTTCACACGCTTGTTAAATGGCTCACGATTCTCTATCCCTGGGGTGGTGAGGTCAGGTGGTTGGTGGTGCGGTGGGGTGGTGGTGTGGGTGCGTTTGGGGTGGTGGGTTGGGGGACTTGGGGGGTGGCCAGCTTGAGAAGTTCAGCAAGGGGCGGATTTAATGATTTTGGCTAGCCTTTCACCGCTTGGTCAAATGGCTAAGGATCTCAATCAATGGGTAGGGTGATCATGGCTGGTGTGGTGGGCCAGAGCTTCTGGGAGCGAGGAAAAAGGGAGCCTTGGAGCTTTATTGATTTCTGGCCTTTCACACGCTTGTTCACACGGCTCAAGATCTCCATTACCTAAAGCAGGAGGGGCGTAGGGGCGCACGGAAGGGGGGTATAATCGAAGAATATTCAAACTATGTTTCATTATTTTCAATGATTTTCATGTGCCATGAGAAAGCATCTGGGAATAGGGGGAGCTTTAATGAGGTCTGGCCTTTCACACGCTTGCTCACATTGCTCAAGATCTCCATTACCTAAAGCAGCCGGGGCGAAGGGATGTACAGAAGGGGTGTATAAACAAAGAATATTCAAACTATATTTCAATATTTTTCAAAGATTTGCAGGTCAGCAAGAGAATAGGAGAAGGGGGGGGGGGGGGGGGGGGGGTGGGGGGGGGGGGGGGGAGAGAAGCATTCTGGGAATAGGGGGAGCTTTAATGAGGTCTGGCCTTTCACACGCTTGTTCACGTGGCTCAAGATCTGCACTGCCTGAAGCAGCAGGGGGGGGAGGGGTGTACGGAAGGGGGGATGGTCAAAGAATTTTCAATGATTTTGGATGGGCACGATGAAAAGAAGGAAAAAGCATCTGGGAAATAAAGGGAGGAGAGAGGATTGATGAGGTCTGGCATCTCTTCTTTTCACACGGGCTTTCCAAGTTTTTTGTTTCAATGTTTTTCACGTTTTCAATTGTTTTTCCAATGATTTTCAATGATTACAATGATTTTGATGTGCCACGAGGAAAGGAAAGCGGAGAAAAAGCATTTCTGGGAGAATTTAAGGGAAGATTGAAGGGCTCTCTGGGCTTTTTCACCGTTCAATGTTTTTTCAATGTTTTTTTCAATGATTTTGCAATGATTTTCCAATGATTGTTTGTGCACATGAGGAGCATTTTTCCTGGGAACGTAACGGGCGGAGCTTTTATAGGAGGTCTGGGCCTTTCACACGGCTTGCCACCCAATGGCTCAAGATATCTCCACGCAGGAAGGCAAGGGCGGGGCAGGGGCAAAAAAGGGGCGTTTTACGGGAAAGGGGGTGTAGCAAGAATTTCCACAAAAGAAATTCCAAGTATTGTTTTCAGGAAGGGAGACAAGCCTCAAAATTTTGTGGTCACTCATGCCGATTGGATTGATGTGTTATGAGGAACGGGCTTGTTGTTAATGGCCCCCCATGCATTGTTAAACATGGACACATGTGATATTGGATTACTTTTTCAGGTCATTCTGCGTTCACGATTGTTCAATGATTTTCTTCTTGTGCCGCAAGAAGAGCGTGGTTGAGGTGTGAGAGAAGGAGATCAGGGAATTTAGGGGGGGGGCGCTTTATATAGAGGTCCTGGCCTTTCACACGGCTTGTTCAACATGGCTCAAGATTTCTTCAATTACCTGGGAGGGTGGAGGGTAAAGTGTTGGGTGGTGGTGGTTGTGGTGGGTGGTGAGAATTGGGTGATGGGATTGGGAGGTGGTGGCGTGGGGGGTGGGGTGGGTGTTTATTCAGAACCCACAACAGACGAGAGAGCATCAGGGAATAGGGGGGCGCTTTATAGATGGGTCTGACATTTCCACACCAAAACAAACCATTTCCCAACACACCCCCAACCACAACCCCTTCTCTGACCCTTCCCCATTGTGTTGAATTGGTCGTTGTTTTTTGAAAACCCCTCCATACTAGTCCCACACCCGTTCCCAACACATTCAACACATCCAACACTGACTCCCTTCCCCTCCTAGTACCACACCCAACCCCAACACCCCACCCCACCCCCAACACCCCAACACATACCCCAACCCTGATCCCCTTCCCCTCCCACCCCCACACCTTCTTCCTGGTAGCATCATGTGGGGACTACGTTGCCGCGATGACCCGCCAAAGGGCTTCAAGCGGGCCAGCACACAATCCCAACACCGCACCCAAAACACACCACCCCTCCCCTCCCCCTGGACCCGTCCCCTCCTAGTACCACACCTTCCTAGTAGCATCATGTGGGGACTTCAACGTGCCAATGACGGGCAGGGATCAAGGGAGAGCCAGCCACAATCCCATCCCAGTACCCAACACCCAAAAACACTCCCCCCAACAACCCCAAAATTCCCAACACACACCACACACACCAACAACACCCACACTGATTCCCCCTCTGCTCCTAGTTACACACCTTCTGGCAGCATCATTTGTGGGGACTCTCAAACGTTAAACATGGGACAGCAGGGATCAAGGTGAGCCAGGCACACAATCCCCTCCACAGTCAGCTAACCCAACCCACACTCCCAACACACCCAAACTTCCCACCCCACACACCCACACCACACACAACCCAACACTAATCCCCCTCTGCTCCTAGTACCACACCTTCCTGGCAGCATCATGTGGGGACTTCAACGTGCCGATGACGGCAGGGATCAAGGGAGCCAGCACACAATCCCCTCCCAGTACCCAACCCCAACACTCCCAACACACCCCAACATTCCCAACACACACACACACCAACACACCCAACACTGATCCCTCTCCGCTCCTATTGCCACACCTTCTTCCTGGTAGCATCATGTGGGGACTTCACCAAGCCGATGACGGTAGGAATCAAGAGGGCCAGCACACAATCCCCTCCCGGTACCCAACCCCAACACTCCCAACACACCCAAACACTCCCAACACACCCAAACACACCCAAAACTGCACCCCCTCCCATCACACCCTCACCACATGGGCCTGTTAGGCATCATGCGGGGGAGGGACACTCAATGTGCAGGAGAAAGGATGACGGCCCAGGGATTCCAAGAAAGGCCAGGCGAACGAATCCCCTCCAGCACCACCCCAGGCTCCCCCCCCACCCAACACAAACACTCCCCATGACCCCTTAAACCCCCTGACCCCACATCCCCTGTTTTGAAGGCCCTCCCTACTTTAAAACCACACCTTCTTTTGTTTTTCCTGGGGGTAGAATCAGCATGTTGGGGACTCAACGTGCCTAATGACAGCAGGGATCAAGTGGGCCAAGCACACAATCCCCCTCCCAAGCTTACCAAAAGCCCCACACCCCCAACCCCCCCAACACAACACCCGTACCCAACCCCCCCTCCCCTGAGACCCCCTCCCCCCTAAAATACCACACCTTCTTCCTGGTAGAATCATGTGGGGACATCAAGGTGCCGATGACAGAAGGAATCAAGAGGGCCAGCTCACAATCCCCTCCCAGCAGCAACCCAAAACCCACCCCCCCACCCACCCCAACACACACCCCGTACCCCCAACCCCCTCCCCCTGTGTGGGACCCCCTCCCTCCTAATAACACACCTTCTTCCGGTTTTAGAAGAAGAATATTTGGTGGGGACACATCAGTGCCGGATGATGACAACAGAAGAATTCAACGAGGGCCAGCACACAAATTCCTCCCAGTTAACCAACCCCAACAACTCCCAACACACTCAAAACATTCCCACACACCCAACACACAAAAAAAAAATGAACCCCCTCCCATCCCACCCACACCACATTCTTCCTGTAGCATCATGTGGGGGACTTCAATTGTGGACGATGACAGCAGGGATTAGCGGGCCCAGCACCTGCAGGTTTGGGGTTGGGGGTTGGGGTTGGGGTTGTTGGGGTTGGGCGGGGTGCGGAGGGTTGGGATGTTGGGTTGGGTTCGGGTTTGGGTTCTGCAGTTTGGGTTTGTTTTTGTTCTTGAGGTTGGGTTGCGGTTTTTGGGGCGTGAGCGGTGGGGTTGGGGTTGGGTTGGCGGTTGAGGGGTTTGGGGTTGGGGGTTGGGGGGTTGCGGGTTTGGGGTTGGGGTTTGGTGTTGGGGTTGGGGGTGGTTTTGGGTTGGGGGTATGGGTGTTGGAGGGATGGGTTGGGTGGTTGGGGGTTGGGGTTGTTGGGGGGTTGGGTTGAGGTTGGTTGGGGTTGGGTTGGGGTTGGGGTTTTGGGGGTTTGGGGGTGGGGTTGGGGTTGGGGTTGGGGTTGGGGGTTTGAGGAGTTTTGGGCGTTGGGGTTGGGGTGGGGGGTTGGGGGTTGTGGAGGTTGGGGGTTGGTGGGGGTATGGGTTGGGGTTGGAAGGTTGGGGTTGGGGTTTGGGGGTTGGGGGTTGGGAGTTGGGGTTGGTGGGGGTGGGGTTGGGGTTTGGGGTTTGGAGGGTTGGGGGGTGGGGGTGGGGGTTTGGGGGTGAGGGTTGGGGTCCGGGGGTTGGGGGTGGGGGTAGGGTTGGGGGATAGGGGTGGGACGGGTGGGAATTGGGGGTTGGGTGGAAGTGATGGGAGGGAGGTTTGGGGAAGGGTCTTTCTGGGTGTGTGTTCGTGTGTGGAGGGAAGGGGGGTAGGGGGGTAGGGGGGGGGGGGGGGGGGGTGGGTAGGGGTGTGAATGGGTGGTTGTTGTGGGGGAACTCCAACAACCAACACCAACACCAACACCAACACCAACACCAACACCAACAAAATCCTCCACCACCACCACCACCACCATCACACAGATTTCACATGGGACCATGGTCTTCCACCAACCATCAACACCAACATCAACACCACCAACCACCAGCACCACCACCACCACCAACACCATCACAACCAACACCAACACCCCAACCATCACTCAGATCTCACATGGGGCCATGGTCTATCACACCATCACAACCATAACACAGATCTTTCTCACATGGGAAATGCACCATCATCGCCACGATAACAGCATCAACAACCACAACAATAACTCAAACCACCACCACACACAGATCTCTAATGCATGTGGAAAGGCACCCCCACCCCCAACACCACCACAGCCATGACTACCAGCTGAGCTGCTTAGGCCCTACCTTCTCTAGGCCTTGGTCTTCTGTAAGCGCCAGCCTGGTGAGCACATTGTCCAGCCCGGCAACTTCCTCTGCAGCTGTGGCTGTCATCTCGGAAATGTGGAGATCGCACTGCCACGACTAGAACGCGCAGGGACGCTGAGGTTGGGGAAGTTAGCAGATGGTAGAGAGCACGCAATTCGAAAATGAAAATGTGTGGATGCACTCGAAGGGGAATTAAAAGCACCCTAGATCGTTTCGTTCGAGTCTTCGGAAACGATATAATCAATTCGATTAGACCGCGGACTCAGCTACAACGGCTTCGTATCTCAGCTACACACGTAATGAAGTGATGACGTCACGCGATGATGCAAAATTACAAAGCGCGCGCGGCATCGCGATTTCGCGCACGCTTTTTGAGCCCCTCTGCACGTTTCGTTTTTTTGCTCCCCGGGAGGGGGGTCTGGGGACCTACCTGACAGGGAATTTTCATCTACGTGGATTTCGGGAATTGTTGGGTGAACAGCTGGGCATTCCCCGTGGGGGGGGGGGGGGGGGGGGGGGGGGGGGCTGGAATTTTAGAGAAAAACAATGAGATTTATTCTCAGCCCACAGAATGTCATGGGAATAGAACTGGGGTGTTCCTCTACCAGCCTCCATTGGTGCTTCTAGGCTTCCTCCCACCCACCCCCGGACACCACCACCACCACACCACACCACACCACAACACACCACCCACACCCACCACCCACACCCACACACCCACACAACCACACCACACCACACAACCACCACCACACCACACCACACCACACCCACAACACCACACCACCACACCACACCACACCCACCACCCCAACCCAACCCAACCCAACCCACCAACCCAACCAACCCAACCCAACCCAACCCAACCCAACCCAAACCCACCCAACCCAACCCAAACCCAACCCAACCCAACCCAACCCAACCCAACCCAACCCAACCCAACCCAACCCACCCAACCCAACCCAACCCAACCCAACCCCAACCCAACCCAACCCACCAACCCAACCCAAACCCAACCCCAACCAACCAACCCCAACCCAACCCAACCCAACCCAACCCAACCCACACCCAACCCACCCAACCCTATTGGGGCATCAACGAGCACCCTAGAAGCTTCTGGGATATGGTAACGAAACAGAAAAGGACAGGGCCAACGACTTGGAGACAGAGCATGAACTCGAATTGCGAGACGGCTGCACGAAAGAAAGACAAGCCGGCGAGTGAATAATTCAAACGCTTCCAAGCTGTCGAACAACTGATTTAACGATCACATAACCCAGATTTCAATCGGAAAATCGAAGTTGTACACCGGGGTTACGCGACAGGAAGTTGGCTAGAACACGGGTTTCGAGTGTTGCCGCACTACAGTTTGCGGTTTTTTTCGTTGATCAGGTGCTTCCGGGTTCGTTTGTGAAACTTTTCTGACCCCAGGAGCACCTGATCACCGAACGCGCAAAAAAAAACGTCTTCAATTCTGCCGCTGATGCTGCTTGTTTAAAGGCTTCTTCTTGGAGGCAGCCAATTCGGAGAACTGGGACCAGATGTGGGTTTGCCTGAGCAACCTCTTTTCCCAGGGTGTACGCGAGCAAACTCTTCGAGCAACCTCGAGCAACTTCATCGAGCAACTTCTCCCAACTCCTTCTTCCGCCACCGGCTATCGAGGGGGGGGGGGGCTAAACCGCAACATAATATGGGTAAACCCGCCCCACAGGCTTGCTGACGTCAACGATATCGTTGAAAGCGTAGCGTTGGCTGGCTGACGCAGGCGCAGCCGCAGGACGCAGGCCGACTCAGGCGGAAGCTGTTGGAAGCTGTTCGAAGCGTTTATAGGAAAGGAATCTGCGAAGTCCTTACAGCTGCACTCGCCCACTCGTCGGCCCCTAGATTTACAACCTGTACGCAACCTGCATTAGCAGCTGTAGCGGTCTCTTCGCCAAATCTGACATTAAATTTCAATTACAACGCCGGGCGTTCAACAACCAGGAATGTCCATGTGCGAGCACGAAGCCGCCCTCTGCGGTGCGCTCAGGGTGGTTCTGAAAATGGATGCAAATCTCGATGCAGACGCCCATCTCCTGAGCTCCGAGACTCGACAGATCTGCAGGCTGGTTTGCTCGAGTCTGCGAAAGGACGTGGTTGCCTACACGCGACGCCTAACTTAACAAATTGAGGTAAGCGACTTGGGCAGCTAAAATGTTACACCCACCTGATCATCGGGCATGCTGGTACTAAACATTCATGCCCCAATCCTTATTATAGTCAGGTGACTGCCTCATTACATGGTCTAGTGCTCAAAGCCTAGTTTATCCTGGATTAATCAACATGTCTCTTGCAACACTGCTGTTTGTGCATGGACCCTATTAGGAGGGTCTGGTAGCTCAGATGGGCTGTAGCTTGTCCTAGGACAGATTGATTATCTTATGGCCACTTTATCCGACTTTATCTGTCTATTTTACGGTTAGACATGTGTGCCTCTGATCGGATTGGAGCACGGCAGCTGCTTATCTACTTTGCATCTGTATCTCTGGATTTTCTGCTTCCTCATGTCGTTTGGTTTGTCTTCCGTTCATCTCAGCTGTACACACACACACTCCACCCCATCTCCAACACCATCATCAAAATTGCTTTTGTCTGCTGTCTTTTTGTTCTTGAGGTCATTTGGTGCATTTTGCTCCTATGTCCTCAGTCCCACAGGGCTAGGTTTTACCTGATGGGCACTTTCCTAGTTGCCCCTTGTAACAAAAGTAAAAAAACAACAACATTGCTCCCCTCTTGCACCACAGGCTGGCATTGCTTCCCTCCAACTCCACGAGCCAGGCTTCCTTCCCTCCTACTCCATGAACATATCCAAGTCCTTTGTGCGGTGTCCTGAACTGAAGTGTGTGGTCATTCATGGCGCGCCAGAGTGCTTCCTGCTTCATTGGCGGTTTGAAGGACTGCCAAACTCAGTAGAGTCTCTAGAATTACTGGGAGGCTCTTTTGAAAATTTGAAATGCCTTACATCATGCCCTCATCAGGAAACCATTAAACTGTCTAGTTGCTGCCAACTAGTGGATATTTCAGCTTTGGGCTCTTGCTCCAAGCTTCATACCATCAACCTGTCCGAGTGCGGATCAGTCGTGGATGTGTCAGCTTTGGGCTCTTGCTCCAAGCTTCATACCATCACCCTGTCCGAGTGCAGATCAGTCGTGGATGTGTCAGCTTTGGGCAATTGCTCCAACCTGCAGAATGTCAACCTGACTTGGTGCGAAAAACTGGTGGATGTGTCAGCTTTGGGCTTATGCTCGAAGCTACATACCATCAACCTGTCCGGGTGCAGCTCAGTGGTGGATGTGTCAGCTTTGGGCTCTTGCTCCAGTCTGCAGAATGTCAACCTGTCTGGTTGCTACATGCTGGTGGATGTGTCACCTTTGGGCGGTTGCTTGAACCTGCATACTATCAACCTTCAAGACTGCGTATCAGCGGTGGATGTGTCAGCTTTGGGCTCTTGCTCCAGTCTGCAGAATGTCAACCTGTCTGGTTGCTGCATAACAGTGGTGGATGTGTCAGCTTCAGGCGGTTGGTCCAACCTGCATACTATCAACCTGTCTTGGTGCAAGGAATTGGTGGATGTGTCAGCTTTGGGCGGTTGCTCCAGTCTGAAGAATGTCAAACTGTCTTGGTGCAAGAAATTGGTAGATGTGTCAGCTTTGGGCTGTTGTACCAACCTGCATACTATCAAGTTCAAAAAGTGCAACTCATTGGTGGATGTGTCAGCTCTGGGTGGTTGCTCCGACCTGCATATGATCAAGCTCTCCCGGTGCCGATCATTGGTGGATGTGTCACCTTTGGGCGGTTGCTCTAACCTGCATATGATCAAGCTCTCCGGGTGCCAATCATTGGTGGATGTGTCATCATTGGGCGGTTGTTCCAACCTGCATACTATTTACCTCAATGGCTGCCACTCACTGGTGGATGTGTCAGCTTTGGGCGGTTGCTCCAACTTAAATACTATTAACCTCTGCGGCAGCAAGTCAGTGGTGGATGTGTCAGCTTTGGGCTCTTGCTCCAGTCTGCAGATAGTCAACCTGTCTTATTGCCACGAGCTGGTGGATGTGTCAGCTTTGGGCTCTTGCTCTATTCTGCAGCATGTCGACCTGTCTTATTGCGACAAGATTGTGGATGTGTCAGCTTTGGGCGATTGCTCCAACCTGCATACTATCAACTTCGAAAACTGCACATCAGTGGTGGATATTTCAGCATTGGGCCGTTGCTCCAACCTGCATACTATCAACCTCACCAACTGCCCATGTTTGGAGGATGTGTCAGCTTTGGGCTCTTGCTCGAGGTTGGAGGATGTCAAAAGCTCTTGTAACAACCTGGTGGATGTGTCAGCTTTAGACGGTTGCTCCAACCTGCATTCTATCGACCTTGCATACTGCAAATCATTGGTGTATGTGCCAGCTTTGGGTTGTTTCTCCAACCTGCATATTATCAACCTCGATAGCTGCTCATCACTCGTGGATTTCTTAGCTTCGGGCCCTTGCTCCAGTCTGCAGATAGTCAACCTGAGTGGCTGCGAAAAGCTGACGGATGTGTCAGCTTTGGGCGGTTGCTCCAACCTGCATACTATCGACCTAGCATTCTGCGAATCATTGGTGGACTTGTCACCTTTGGGCGGTTGCTCCAACCTGCACACTATCAACCTCGGCGGCTGCTCATCAGTGGTGGACGTGTCAGCTTTGGGCGGTTGCTCTAGTCTCCAGAATGTTGACCTGACTTATTGCGACAAACTGGTGGATGTGTCAGCCTTAGGCTTGTGCTCCAATCTATGTATTGTCGACTTATCTTGGTGCACCTCACTTACGGATGTGTCAGCTCTGGGCTCATGCTCCAAGCTGCATACTATCAACCTCACCAAGTGCAGCTTACTGGTGGATGTGTCAGGCTTGGGCTCCTGCTCCAATCTACATTCCGTCAACTTATGCAAGTGCAACTCACTTATGGATGTGTCAGCTCTGGGATCATGCTCCAAGCTGCATACTATCAACCTCACCAAGTGCAGCTTACTGATGGATGTGTCAGCCTTGACAGCGTGCTCCAGTCTGCGCATTGTCCGGGATAAAGATAGTGATTATTTTTTATATATGGATGAGGATGAAGATGAGGGTGAAGGTGCGGACGAGGAAGAAGATGAGGATGTGCCTGCCGATGAGGCTGTGGAGTGAAGGAGGGAAATAGGATGAGGATGAGAATTCAACAGTTTTTGGACGTCCCACATGTCGTCCCTAATTGTCGTATCAGCTATTCAGCTCGGCGTTTTTGGAGGTCCCACATGTCGTCCCTAATTGTCGTATCAGCTCGGCGTTTTTGGGGGTCCCACATGTCGTCCCTAATTGTCGTATCAGCTCGGCGTTTTTGGAGGTCCCACATGTCCTGAAATTGAAATTGTTACATTGGCGTTACACACTTACTCACAGGACGTGATGTTAAGGACACCACAGCTTAAGCCGGAGCTAGCTATTGTCACCGCCACATGTCCTGCCTAGTTGTCGTAACAGCTCGGCGTGAAAACTAGAAACCACATTGCCATGTGTAGATGGTGTTCAACCTCTGCACATAACTGCCAGATAGTGGATTTCACCTGAATTTAGCATTGTGCATGGGGGTGTTTGAGCATGACATGGGGCACATGCCGTTTATTGCACAGCGCAAGGTGTGTTTTAGCATGTAGTGGATTCATCTGAAATCCATTGCATTGTGCAGGGGTTGTTTGAGAAGGATATGGGTCCCAAGCCATTAATTGTCTCCGCTTCGGTCGTAATTGTCTCCGCTTACGTCCGAAACCGTTGAAACATATCTGGGGGGGTCCAAGGTGTGCGTGGGGTGGGTTAGGGGGAGGCAATGTAAAAGGGTGTGCGATTAGTGGGTGGCCCCAGTGCAAGCAAACGGGCTGCCTTGCCCCCTCAACCTCATGCCTCGTAATAAGGCGTACTATTTATTTATGTATTTATTAAGGGTGTGTTAGATCATCAACTGTTTGTTGAAGTTGAATTTAATTATTGCATGTTTTTTCAGCCAACTATGGGCTGTTCACTTCAATTCTTCACAGAAAAAACTGGGAGCACGCACATGCATTGGGTTCTATCCCATCCTAATTACGATTCGAAGGATGTGGAGACCATTTACATGCCTCGCTCGACCCCTATGTTTTCAATTATAAAATAAGAGTGTACCAACTGAAGAACAGATCTTGTTGAAGTACAGTCAACTGCTATACCCCTACGTAGAGCGGTTCATAGACAAAATCGGCTTTCTCCGATGGGACCAGATTTGGGGGGGGGGGGGGGGGGGGGGGGGTGATGGGTGTTAGTTGTTATAGTCCAAGGGTAGACCAAATAGGTTAAAGGGACTTGCCCAACCATACATGCTAGGAGGGGTTTTGACGAAAACACACTGATGAATGAACTGGACCCCAAACAATCGTTTTACTGATGGGAGCCCTGAGTCCGTGCTGAACGAGATGAAATACAAAAATGACTTGTGGATTTTTGATTATTTACAAATCCTGTTTCCCATCAACACTAGTTTGCCGTTGTAACAAGAAGAGCTAGATATTTGAAGGTGGGGCCATTTCGTGGTTCCTAGATGTAACAATACTTTTATATTTTTGTCTTCCCAGTTCCCACCCCATCCATCCCCTGATTTATTGTTTAAAGATTTTCTTGAACTTGAACTTGGTTACATAGCTCTAGCTAGCAATTTGGCTGCTCGTTGTCTTCTTTTTTCTTTTTTTCACCCTAAAGGATGGGTCTCCTTGCGCTAGCCTGAGACTTAGATAGAGGACTTGTGAGTGTAAAAAGAGGGGCCATACCTAGAGAAGGACGTAGGCATCCTCTCTACTTTTTGGCTGGCCAATTATTCCCGTTTTTTCATCGTTTCCTGTTAGTTAGCCTTCGGGTGTTCAAAAATATGTGATGTGCCCACTGCCCAGTTGTAGGATAGTGGAAGTTGAAAGTGTGTCTGCCGGTCTAAAATATAGCGCTAACCAAATCAGGCCAAGAAAGGCGGTTCATAATTATAACAGCCTACCAATAGAGCAATATTTAGGACCAGATACTTGGGGCGGTGTGCAGTTGAGCCTAGCCTTAATGTTGAAAACTTGAAATACTTGGGGCGGTGTGCAGATGGATTGTTCTCCACAATGGAATCTCATGGCCATGTAGAACGGGGTTATTCTTCCTGATACAGTCTAGGGGTAGGCCAAAATGACTAAAGTAAGGGACTTGCCCGGAAGATTACTGAAAAGGATAGATACACATTTTGTGAAAGAGTAAACAATAAATTAATAAATGGCCGGTATCTATATTTAATTAATTAATTAATTAATTAATTAATCCTGCGTAATGGGTGGAGTAATGGACAACTACGTCAATTGTAGCTAGTTGGCCCAACCTTAGCTCCTTTTATTCAATTGCGATGCTCAAATGTGCTCTGGTGAGAATGTGTCCGGTATTAACGTCGAATTCCTAGAAGCCAAATCTGGCGCCTTATTCTCTCGTCCTGCACTCCTGCGTCTTGCGACCTTCGACTCGCCTCCCCTTCCCGATTGCAACATGGCTGCCCTTGCCTAGGTTCTGCGAACTGCCTGCCCGCCTGTCTTCGCTCAGTTCAACCTACTAACCCTAGGGCCGACCACCGCAGGGGCCCTTAGGGCACCCTACTATTTTTTATGTTTTTCATGCAACCTGAAAATGTGGTTTGTGACTAACGGCCGGCCGGACGGATGTTTTAATTGGTGTAATCCCTTCTTAGTTCCAAAAATCCGGTGATTTTTTTCTTTCGGGTATTGAACTTGGTTACATAGCTCCTGCATTTCAGGCCACTCGCCGTCTCCGGCAGTAACATAATCAGTTCAAATCAAAGCATTACTATCGAAAACAACTCGAACTCGATCCAATGTTTGCACGCAATCATTGATACACAACAGGGTACTTCAAATGGCCAAATTGGCCAGCGCTTTAGCGCACTTGAAAACAAAAGACTGCGCTTTGTAGTGCAAAAAGCGCAAAAATTGCTTGCAGCGCCCACGAGGGGTTGCAAAAAACTGCGCTTAAAGCGCGGAGGGGGGGGGGGGGGGGGGGGGTCAAAAAGTCAGCGCTCAAAAGCGCGCGCTTTGAATTACCCTGATACACAAAGGCAACTTTTGACGACCTTCCACCTGGAGTGCACATCAAGGTAATGATAACGCCAGGTGGGGCGTGGTGTTAAGGGAGCTCGTCGGACGCGGGTGGGGAGCGGTCTCCTACCTCAACTGGACAAGCTACCATCGCGGTTGACGACGACCTGCAACGCCAAGAGCGACCGAAGGGGAAGTCGTCAAGTCAAACCCCCGACTCTTCATCCTCAAGCGATCTGGTCTACCACTAGACCTTTGTATATCACTGAAAGGGGCTATTGCACATCAAGTAATATAGAGGAATCCTGTTCTTCTCCTTCGATTTGTGCCCGCTCCTTTTGAACATTCTCAGGTTAATATATACGTTGATAAAAAAATAGTGAAAAAGAAAAAGAAATGATTTGTTCGAGTTTACATTTTCCTGGTAATAATTTTTTTACTGCCTAAGACGGCGAGCAGCCAAATTGCTGGCTGAAGCTATGTAACCAAGTTCAAGTTCAAGACCAAGTTCATACGTTGATTAATGAAATTAGTGCTTGCTTGCTGCAATATTACCAATCTAATTTTGGGGATTAGTCGGATGACCCCTCCTAGATGTTGTGGAGCGGTCTTGTCTTGGGTCAACAATCGCCTGCTGATGACAATGTAATGTAATGTAATGTGTACCCCTGTATCTCATACTACAACAAACCTTAAATTAATGATCACGCCTGGTGGGTCGTGGTATTAAGGGAGCCATGTCTTACGTCCCCAGACTATCCCCAAAAGACAAGCCTGGATGATGCCATGTCATATGACAGTTGGCTTGTCCCCAGACTATCCCCCAACAGACAAGGCTGGATGATGCCATGTCAAATGGCAGGTGGCTTGTTCCTTGACTAAGCAAATTGAGCATATAATGCATAATGCCACGTTCAACACCAGTTGGCTTGCCCCCAGGCTACGCAAATTGATCATAGAAGGCTGGATGATGCCATGTTCAAACCCAGTTGGCGTGTCCCCAGACAAGGCAAATTGAGCAAAAGAAGGATGATACCACGTTCATTACCAGTTGGCCTGTCCCCAAAGACAAGGCTGGATGATGCCATGTCATATGACAGCTGGCTTACTTGCTCCCAGACTATGCAAATAATGCATAGGCTGGACGAAGCCATGTCAACTGGCAGCTGGCTTGTCCCCATACCAGGGTACTTCCAAGCGCGCGCTTTTGCGTGCTGGCGCGCTGCCTTTTTTGAGCCCCTCTGCGCGTTTCACGCAGTTTTTTCAACCCCCTGTGGGCGCAGCGAGCAGTTTTTGCGCTTTTTGCACTAGAAAGCGCTGGCCAGTTTGACGTTTGTGCGCTTTAAGCGCTGACCAATTTGGCAAGAAGGAGTACCCTGGCTGGATGATGCCATGTCATATGACAGCTGGCTTCCTTGTTCCCAGACTAAGCAAATAATGCATAGGCTGGACGATGCCATGTCAACTGGCAGCTGGCTTGTCAACATACCAGGGTACTTCCAAGCGCACACTTTTGCGTGCTGGCGCGCTGCCTTTAAGCGCTGACCGATTTGGTCAATGGAAGTACCCTGCCCCACACTGCGCAAATTGAGCCAAGGCTGGATGATGCCATGACAAATGGCAGTTGGGTCATTCCTTGACGAAGCAAATAAAGCATAGAAGGCTGGATGATGCCATGTCAAATGGCAGTTGGCTTGTCCCCAGACTTACCCCCCGAAGCCAGTTGGCTCATTCCTTGACGAAGCAAATAAAGCATAGAAGGCTGGATGATGCCATGTCAAATGGCAGTTGGCTTGTCCCCAGACTTACCCCCCAAAGCCAGTTAGCTTGTTCCTTGACTTAGCAAATTGAGCATAGAAGGCTGGATGATGCCATGTCAAATGGCAGTTGGCGCTGTTCCTTGACTGTAACTATATGACAAGGCTGGGGTGATGCCATGACAAATGGCAGTTGGCACTGTTCCTTGATTATAACTATAAGACAAGGCAGGGGTGATGCCACGACAAATGGTAGTTGGCTTGTTCCTTGACTACGGAAGGCAAATTGAGCATAGAAGGCATGATACCACGTCAAATGACAGTTGGCACTGTTCCTTGACTCTAACTATAAGACAAGGCTGGGTGATGCCATGACAAATGGCAGCTGGCACTGTTCCTTGATTATAACTATAAGACAAGGCTGGGTGATGCCATGACAATTGGCAGCTGGCACTGTTCCTTGACTACGCATATTAAGCATAGGCTGGATTATGCCACGTTCAAACCCACCTGGCTTGTTCCCAGGCTACGCAAATTGAGCATACAAGGCTGGATGATGCCAAAAGGACAAGGCAGCTGGCTTGTTCCTTGACTAAGCGAATTGAGCATAGAAGGCTGGATGATGCCATGTCAAATACCAGTTGGCTTGTTCCTTGACTATAACAAAAAGACAAGGCTGGGTGATGCCATGCCACATGGTAGTTGGCACTGTTCCTTGACTACGCATATTAAGCATAGGCTGGATTATGCCACGTTCAAACCCACCTGGCTTGTACCCAGACTATCCCCAAAAGACATGTCAAATAGCAGTTGGCTTGTCCCCACTATCCCAATGGCCAGACTATGCCCAAAATGCCAATGATGGTTTATGCCACGTCAAATAGCAGTTGGCTTGTCCCCAGACTATGCCCAACATGCCAATCATGGTTGATGCCATGTCAAATAGCAGTTGGCTTGTCCCCAGACTATGCCCAACATGCCAAATTGGGTTTGATGCCATCCATTGTCAAATAGCAGGTTGGGCTTGGTCCCCAGACTATGCCCAAACATGCCAAAATCATGTGGAGTGGCCATGTCAAAGGGGCAGTTGGCTTGTCCCCAGACTATGCCCAACATGCCAATCATGGTTTATGCCATGTCAAATGGCAGTTGGCTTGTCCCCAGACTATGCCCAACATGCCAATCATGGTTTATGCCATGTCAAATGGCAAGTTGGCTGGTCCCCAGGAACTATCCCCAACATTGTGCAACATTGGTTTTATGGCCAGTTGGCTTGTCCCCCAGACTATTCCCCAACATGCCAATATGGTTTATGCCATGTCAAATGGCAGTGGCTTGTCCTCAGACTATCCCAACATGCCAATCATGGTTTATGCCATGTCAAATTGCAGTTGGCTTGTCCCCAGACTATCCCCAACCTGCCCAATCATGGTTTATGCCATGTCAAATGGCAGTTGGCTTGTCCCCAGACTATCCCCAACATGCCAATCATGGTTTATGCCATGTCAAATGGCAGTTGGCTTGTCCCCAGACTATCCCCAACATGCCAATCATGGTTTATGCCATGTCAAATGGCAGTTGGCTTGTCCCCAGACTATGCCCAACATGCCAATCATGGTTTATGCCATGTCAAATTGCAGTTGGCTTGTCCCCAGACTATCCCCAACATGCCAATCATGGTTTATGCCATGTCAAATAGCAGTTGGCTTGTCCCCAGACTAAGCAAATTGAGCATAGAAGGCTCCACCTGTTGGAAAGGGAAAGGTGCAGTTGTTTGCTTATGTATTTTTGAGCGCTTTCATGTAATGGTTCTGAACTAATTCATGTAAAAATAGCTACGACTTAGACTGCGTACAGTTGTATATTAATCTATTTGAACATATTTGTGTATGCTTTCATGTAATGGTTATTAATTCATTCATGTAAAAATAGCTACAGCGTATCCCAACAACTAAGGCTGCTTAGAGTTGTATATTAATTTAATATATTTTAATATCTTTTTATATGCTTTCATGTAATGGTTATTAATTCATTCATGTAAAAATGGCCAACGACTAAGAAAGGGTAAACTGCGCAGAGTTTACACCACCCCCCTCCAGGCATTATTTTTTTAATTACGCAGAACCTAGTGAAAGAACTGTGTGATACAAATCAATCAATATATTTCATATGGAATTAGTGCTGATAATAATGCTTGCTTGCTGCGATATTGCCTTTCCATTTTCCTAGGATTTGTTGGAAGACCTGTCCCCGATGTTGTGGAGCGGGCTTGTCTTGGGCCAATAATGGCCTGTCCATGACATTGTAATGTAATGTAATGTGGGGGGGTGGACGTAAGTGTGGGTGGTTGTGTTTGTGGGTGGGAGGGTGGAGCAGATGGTGGGTGGATGGGTGGGTGGGTGGATGTAAGTGTGTGTGTGTGTGTGTGTGTGTGGTTCGGTGGAGCAATTGCTGTGTGATGTAACGTTCATTTGGTTACTAGTTCCCCCTCAATGGGTGGGTCTCCCTACTCTAGTGGTGGTGGTGGTGGTGGTGGTGGTGGTGGGGGGGGGGGGGGGGGGGGGGGGGGGGGGGGGGATAAGAATTTCCCCCTAGAAGGGTGAGTCTCCTCACTCTATCCCTAGACTTGAAGGATAGGATGTGTGTGGCGGAGCTTTTCCTACTCGGAACGGTCAACATGAGAGCCAAGGAGACCAATGAACCAGGGTACTTCCAAGCGCGCGCTTTTGCGCGCTGGCGCGCTGCCTTTTTGAGCCCCACTGCGCGTTGTGGGCGCAGCAAGCAATTTTTGCGTTTTATGCGTTGTGGGCGCAGCAAGCAATGCACGGCGTGAGCGCGGTAAGCAATTTTTGCGTTTTTTTCACTACAAAGCGCAGTTTTGTTTTTTTCAAGTGCGCTAAAGCGCTGGCCAACTTGGTCAATGAAAGTACCCTGCCATGAACCCATTGCTGCTTGTCCTAAACGTTTTAATATAGCCTTCCATCCCCCCTTTGATTTGTGTGTGTGTGGTGTGTGCAGTGGTGGTGGTGGTGGTGGGGGGGGGGGGGGGTGATAAAAATGTCCCCCTCGAAGGGTGGGTCTCCTTACTCTAGCCCTAGACTTGAAGGATGAGATGTATGTGGCGGAGCCACTCTGTCGCATACATACACTTTGTCACATACCCACTTTGTCACATACCCAGGCTCAGCAATTACAAGCAGAATGCAAACACGGATGATGTCGCACCAACACACAAACGCTCTATCCCATACAAACACTCGGTCGCATACATACACTTTGTCACATACCCAGGCTCACCAATTGCAAGCAGAATGCAAACACGGATGATGTCGCACCAACACACAACGCTCGGTCCCATACAAACACTGCAGCACACCTTCACTCAGGCTTACCGATTCCAAGCAGAATGCAAATAAGGACGATGAAGCACCAACCCACATACACTCTGTCACACACATACACTCTTCCCTTTTCATACACTCGGTTCCATACATACCCTTTGTCACACACACATTCACTCAGGCTTACCGATTCCAAGCAGAATGCAAATAAGGACGATGTAGCACCAACCCACATACACTCCTCCCCATTCATACACTCGGGTCCATACATACAATTTGTCGCACACACGTTCACCCTGGCTCACCAATTCCAAGTAGAATGCGGGTACGGATGATGTCGCTACAACCTACATACACTCTGTCTCATACATACACTGTCTCACATACATTCACTCAACTACAGACGTTCACCCTGGCTAACCAATTGCAAGCAGAATGCAAACACGGATGATGACGCAACAACCCCCCTACAATCTGTTCCATATATACACTGTGTCACATACATTCGCTCCACTACACACATTCACCCTGGCTAACCAATTGCAAGCAGAATGCAAACACGGATGATGTCGCACCAACACACATGCACTCTGCCCCATTCATACACTTGGTCCCATATGTACACTTTGTCACACACACATTCACACTCGCATACATACTGCATGCAGAATGTAAATAAGGAAGATGTCGCTACAGCCCACATACACTCTGTCCTATTCATACACTGTGTCACACACATACACCTTGTCACTCACACATTCACCCTAGCACACATATTGCATGCAGAATGTAAACACACACGATGCCGCACTAACCCACATAAACTCTGTCCCACACATACACCCAGTCACATACATACACTCAACTACACACATTCACACTGGCTTACCAATTGCAAGCAGAATGCAAAAACAGATGATGTTACAGCACCACATATACATACACTGCCACACACATACACGGTGCAACATACATACACTTTGCCACACATACATTCACCCTGTCTCACCAATTGCAAGCAGAATGCAAAAACAGATGATGTTACAGCACCACATATACACACACTGTCACACATACACTCTGCCACATACATACACTTTGTCACACAACACGTTCCCCCTGGCTTACCAATTGCAAGCAGAATGGAAACACGGATAATGTTGAAGAACCAAACATACACTCTTCCCCATTCATACACTGTCACATACATACACTGTCACATACATACACTGTCACATACATACACTGTCACATACATACACTGTCACATACATACACTGTCACATACATACACTGTCACATACATACACTGTCACATACATACACTGTCACATACATACACTGTCACATACATACACTGTCACATACATACACTGTCACATACATACACTGTCACATACATACACTGTCACATACATACACTGTCACATACATACACTGTCACATACATACACTGTCACATACATACACTGTCACATACATACACTGTCACATACATACACTGTCACATACATACACTGTCACATACATACACTGTCACATACATACACTGTCACATACATACACTGTCACATACATACACTGTCACATACATACACTGTCACATACATACACTGTCACATACATACACTTTGTCACACACACATTCACCCTGTCTCACCAATTGCAAGCAGAATGCAAATAAGCATGATGTTACAACACCACATATACATACACTGTCACACACATACACTCTGCCACATACATACACTGAACTACACACATTCACCCAGGCTTACCAATTTCAAGCAGAATTCAAATCAGCATGATGTCGAAGCAACACAAATACACTCTGCCACATACATACACTCAACTACACACATTCACACTGACTCACCAATTGCAAGCAGAATGCAAAAACAGATGATGTTACAACACCACATATACAAACACTGTCACACACATACACGGTGTCACATATATACACTTTGTCACACACATACATTCACCCTGTCTCACCAATTGCAAGCAGAATGCAAATAAGCATGATGTCGCAGCAGACGTTTCGTGAGGAGCGCATCTTGTGCACGATCCCTTTCAGCTTTGCATTGTTGGTCTTAAGAGAGGAGGAGACCTTGTCCAGGCCTTGCTCTATGTCATCGATGATAGGATTCTGCCTGCAAATTGGGAACACATGGTTTGCGGCTTATAATTGTTGGGATAAATGACTTTTTATTTTTTGTTTCTGTATATATTTTTAAATGTACCGGGTTTTGACGGCGATTTTTCTTGTGCACGATGCCTTTCAGCTCGGCGTTGTTGGTCTAAAAACGTAAGAGGAATTGTTTGTTTTAAGAGAGGAGGAGATCATGTCCAGGCCTTGATCTGTATCATCAGTGATAGGATATTGCCTGCAAATGGGGGACACATGATTTGCAGCTGTGCATTGTTGGTCTAAAATCAATTTCTTTTGATGATTGACTTTAAAAATGATTTTTCTTGCGCACGATGCCTTTCAGCTTGGCGTTGATGGTCTAAAAAATGAAAGAGGAATTGTTTGTTTTAAGAGAGGAGGAGACCTTGTCCAGGCCTTGATCTGTATCATCAGTGATAGGTAGGGTTGGGCCGACACATAAACGTATAATATTCATTTATACGCTTATACGTATAAATACGCCGTATAGTTTTTCTCAAATCGACCTTGTATACGTTGTATACAAACGTTTAGTCTATACTTCGAGAAGTACAGCACACGTCCCGGCACTTAGCTTTCTTGGTTTTCATTATATTTTTGATTTAGATAGCTCATTGGAAAGCTGTTGACCTCTTCTATCACAATATGCAAGAAAATTCACCACTCACTTGCACCATTTCATAAACATTTGGCCTAAAGGTTGATCTAGATAGCCAGGATGGCACACATATCAGAGCGCCACCTAGCCTTTCATTCCACAAGCTGTGCTCCTACGTGGGCTTGAAGGATTGATGGTGCAAGCCTAGTGCAATGTGAACATGGACAATATTGCAATTCCGTTATATACTTATATTAGTATACACTTACACAGTTATATAATAGACCAACTGACATCTCATGGCTCCCTCAGATTGGCATCGCGCTTCTCGGTCGACGCGGTTTCTGGTCGTGATTTCTTTTCTGAGATTTGGACAACCTATACTTGCCTGATTATTTTTCTGCGAGTTGATATGTGATTAAATTGATTTATAAATATGTTTGATTTTAAATATGATATTTGATTTCTGCGAGTTGATATGTGATGCGAATGAAATTAGCTACGCGGAAATACCTTTAAACCCATGTAAAAGTGTTTTCTCAAGAAGTGCCTAATTTTTATTTACGTTTTTATACGTTTATATGTATATGTTTATCTCCATGGTTGCCTAAATCCGACCCTGAGTGGTACGGATGTTTTTCACCTATTACCTCAAGTCCAAAGAAAACTTTTTGCTGACAAGGTACCTAACCACATCAGTTCAACATATAAATACTCAGAGTTGGGTTCTCTCAGGTTGTGGGAAGCAGGCAAAGCAAAACATGTGATTTTTTTCACTATGGGGCTCCCTAAGTCGGTACGGATTTTACGTTGAAGTGGAACGGAGCCTATCGCTATCAAAAACAAGTTTTCGTAAAATAAAAGTAGGTAGCCCTATTGTGCACATCTTTCCTCACAAGAAATTGTTATATCAGGCTTTGTATGGCAGTACATGGGCAGTACGGGTGAATATGGACCCCCAAAATACTGATTATTTACATATTGTGGGTGTCCTAAGTGTGGTACAACGCTGCAAAAGCTGAATTGTTTCATTTGAGGTCTAACATTTGCTTCGTGGCACGAAGACTAACTTTTTTTTTTTGAAAATTGAAAGTTCAAAATTCAAATTTATTTTCAAAATATATTAAAAAAATAACTTTTGTTTTCAACTTTGTTTCAAACATCCACATCTGAAGTTAGTTTTTGATTTGGGAAAGGGGGTGAAATCTCAAGTTGGGAGGTGGGATTGGGAGGTGATCAGGTGAATTTTTGAGTTGCACTGCTATCTCAGTAAATTCCGAGGCCAAGGCTGAGGCGCAGCCTCCGACCTTGTGGTAGGGGTTTGATAAGCCTTTCGTCCCGCGGTAACATGATTCGGAATAGCTCGCGCGGCCTCGTGTCTGGCGTCATCTGGATTTGTACCACAATTTATCCACATCTGATGTACTGCCACCGGCCTTCCGTACAAGGCTGCTCGCAACCGCATGCGAATGCGGACCGGAAATACATGCGCGCGTAGCTGACACAATTGCGCGAAAGGTGGGCCAGACAGATATTGATTCCGAGCATTTTGGGACCTGTACGGCTCTGTACCACAATCTTGTACCAACTTAGGGCGTTTTTTTACTTCGGCACTGGTGGAGATATAGGTTTATACGTTTATACGGCTTATAAAAAATAAAAATATACGTTTGCTTCCCAACCCTAGTGATAGGATATTGCCTGCAAACGGGGGAAACATGGTTAGCGGCTTAGCGTTGTTGGTATAAAACCTTTTTTTTTGGTACGGTGATTTTTCTTGTGCACGATGCCTTTCAGCTTGACGTTGTTAGTCTAAAAAAACAGTTTGTCTTAAAGAGAGGAGGAGATCTTGTCCAGGCCTTGCTCTATGTCATCGATGATAGGATTCTGCCTGTCGAGGGGGACACATCGTTTGGGGCTTAGCACTGTAGTTTTTGTTTTATTACTTCTGCACGATGCCTTCCGGCATTCTTGGTATACAAAAATGATTTGTTGGGTTTTAGAGAGGAGGAGACCTTGTCCAGGCCTTGCTCTATGTCATCGATGATAGGATTCTGCCTGTCGAGGGGGACACATCGTTTGGGGCTTAGCACTGTAGTTTTTGCTTTATTACTTCTGCACGATGCCTTTCGGCATTCTTGGTATACAAAAATGATTCGTTGGGTTTTAGAGAGGAGGAGACCTTGTCCAGGCCTTGCTCTATGTCATCGATGATAGGATTCTGCCTGCAAATGGGGAACACATGGTGTTTAGCTTTGCGATGTTGGTATACATATATTTTATATTCTATTTCCCCGGGTTTTGACGGTGATTTTTCTTGTGCACGATGCCTTTCAGCTTGGCGTTGTTGGTCTAACAACAAAGCTGTTCCCAAAATAAATCCTACAATATCTATATTCTGCAATACAGCACTTGGCAATCAGGGATTGTTTCCCCACTATATATAGCGATCGCTAGTTTTGACCCCGTTCTAGCGAAATTACACATTTTTAAACCCTAAATAGCCCCAAAAGCTACAAAAGCTAGAAAAACACTTAAACGCTGTCCCTGGAGGAGGCCTTCAACCATTAAGCTAGAAAACAAACCACTTTCAAATTTGAAAAATCACTGTTGGCAACCCAAATAACAGTACAGAACAATGTACGAGCATGCCACGTGCATGTATATTTTTTCTAGTTTCTTTAGAAAATTTAGAAAATTCTCAAGTGTAATAATTCCACGTACAAAATTGGACTTCAAAATATAAAGTCCAGGGGTAGCCAAATAGGCTCCGGAAAGCTCTCAGGGAATTGCCCAACCTTGAAAAATCCCATTCAAGCTGCCAGAGCCCTTTCACACCACCCAACACCCAACACCGCCCACACCACCACCACCACCCACTCAACCACCCACTTGTCTATCGCCTCATTCATGTTGCAAGCCATCTCCCCAAGCGTGTCCACACCATTTCCTATCCCCCGTTCATGCTGCCAGACCCCTTCCACACCACCACCCGCCCAACCACCCATTTCTCTATCTCTTCATTCATCCTGCCAGAGCACCTCCACACCACCTCCAACACCACCACCCATTCAACCACCCACTTGTCTATCTCCTCATTCATGTTGCGAGCCATATCCCCAAGCGTGCGAAACCTTTCCCTATCCCCCATTCATGCTGCAAGACCCCTTCCTCACCACCACCCACTCAACACCGCCCACACCACCACCCACACCACCCACTCACCACTACCACCACCCGCTCAACACCACCACCCACCCACCACTGCCACCCACACCACAAGCACCCACTCAACATCACCCACCACCACCACTATCACCACCACCCACCCACCCACCACCACCACCACCCACTCAACCACCCACTTGTCGATCTCCTCATTCATATTGCGAGCCATCTCCCCAAGCGTGTCCACACCCTTTCCGTCCCCCCATTCATGCTGCAAGACCCTTTCCACACCACTATCTACTCAACACCACCCACGCCACCACCCACACCGCCCACCACCACCACCCACCCACTCAACACCACCACCCACCCACACCACCACCACCACCCACTCAATCACCCACTTGTCGATCTCTTCATTCATATTGCGTGCCATCTCCCCAAGCGTGTCCACACCCTTTCCAATCCTCTCCAGGGCCGCGTCTTGTCTTTTGAAAGCTGTCTCTTTTTCCTGAACATGGTGCAGTACAGAATGCCATTATAGTTGCAGTACAGTTTCAGTACAGTTGTGGTAGAGTTTACAATACTCTCAAGGGCCGCGTCTTGTCTTTTAAAAGCTGTCTCTTGTTCCTGAACATGGTGCAGTACAGCATGTCATTAGAGCCGTAGTACAGTTGCAGTACAACTGTAGTACAATTGTGGTGCAGTTTCCAATCCTCTCAAGAGCAGCATCTTGTTTTCTGATCTTGAATGCTGTCTATTGTTCCTGAACATGGTGCAGTATAGCATGTCATTAGAGCCGTAGTACAGTTGCAGTACAATTGTAGTACAATTGTGGTACACTTGTGATAGAGTTTCCAACCCTCTCAAGAGCATCTTGTCTTCTGAATGCTGTCTTTTGTTCCTGCTCATGGTGCAGTACAGAATGCCAGTATAGTAGTAGTATAGTTGCAGTACAGTTCATGATCATGATTCATTATGTATTAATGTATGTGACGAATAAAGCAAAATCAGATATAACTATATATAAGATAAATAATAAAAAATATGTGCACACACACATATATTCTTGTATAACATGTATTGACAGGGTACTTCCAAGCGCGCGCTTTTGCGCGCTGGTGCGCTGCCTTTTTGAACCCCACTGCGCGTATCGCTCAGTTTTTTGCAACCCCATGTGGGCGCAGCAAGCATTTTTTGCGCTTTTTGTACTACAAAACGCAGTTTTTTTTCAAGTGCGCTAAAGCGCTGGCCATTTGTTCAATGGAAGTACCCTGATGTACAATACAACAACGTTTTCATAATCAGATCTGAAAATCAAGATTGAAGCTGTAGTTCATATCTGACCTCCTCGAATTTCTGCGTCATCCAATCTCTGTCTAGGAGGTGAGATATCAAGCAATGCTGATACATGCAGACAAGCAGCAATGATGAACCACAGATTATAGTGCATATCTCTTCTCCCCGAATATCTGTGTCACCCAATCTCTGTCTAGGAGGTGAGATAGCGAGCAATGCTGATACATGCAGACAAGCAGCAATGATGTTACACAGATTGTAGTGCATATCTCACCTCCTCGAGTTTCTGTGTCAGCTCTGTGTGACGACTCACCACCACCACCCACCCACCACCACACAGCCACTCAACACACCACCACCACCACCACCACTGAATATCCCCCCCCCCCCCCCCCCCCCCCTCATATCTCACCGCCTCGAACGGCTGTGTCTGCTCTGTGTGACGACTTACCACCACCACCCACACACCACCACCACATACACACTAAACATCACCACCCACAACCACCACCCACTCAATACCACCCACTCATATCTCACCGCCTTGAATTGCTATCTGCTCCATGTCACGACTCACCACCACCACCTACATACTCAACATCACCACCCATTCAACACCACCCACTCATATCTCACCGCCTCGAATTGCTGCGTCTGCTCTGTGTGACGACTCACCACCAACACCACCTACCACACCGCCACTCAACACCACCACCACCCACACCGCAACCACCACCACCACCACACCACCACTCAACACCACCACCACCCAAACCGCCAATCACCACCACCACCACCCACACCACCACCACCACCCACAACGCCACTCAACACCACCACCACCCACACCACCACTCAACACCACCACCCACACCACCACTCAACACCACCACCACCCACACCACCACCACTACCACGCACACCACCACTCAACACCACCACCACCCACACCACCCACGCCACCACCACCCACACCGCCACTCAACACCACCTCCACCCACACCACCACCACCACCACCCACACCACCACCCACACCGCCACTCAACACCACCTCCACCCACTCATATCTCACCGCCTCGAACAGCTGTGTCTGCTCTGTGTGACGACTCACCACCACCATCACCACCCACACCGCCACCCACTCAACACCACCCACCTATATCTCACCACCTCGAATTGCTGTGTCTGCTCTGTGTGACGACTCACCACCACCATCACCACCCACACCGCCACCCACTCAACACCACCCACCTATATCTCACCACCTCGAATTGCTGTGTCTGCTCTGTGTGACGACTCACCACCACCATCACCACCCACACCGCCACCCACTCAACACCACCCACCTATATCTCACCACCTCGAATTGCTGTGTCTGCTCTGTGTGACCACTCAACACCAGCACCACCCACTCAAACTTCCACTCACCACCACCACCACCCACACCACCCAAACCGCCACATACCACCACCACCACCCACACCGCCACTCACCACCCACACCGCCACCCACTCAACACAACCCACTCATATCTCACCACCTCGAATTGCTGTGTCAGCTCTGTGTGACCACTCAACTCCAGCACCACCCACTCAACCTACAGTGACCTATTTTCCTGTTTAATAAAGCATACTTTGTTATGTTTACCTGAATATTTGCATTAAATAATCCCAAAACAGACGAGAATGCCATTTTTGCAATCGTAAAACTCACAGCCTCGAATTGCTGTGTCTGCCCTGTGTGACAACTCACCTCCACTACCCCCACCCCCCACACAACACACTCATCACCACCACCCACTGAACATCAGCACTACTCACACCGCCACTCAACACCAACCACTCATATCTCACCGCCTCGAATTGCTGTGTCTGCTCTGTGTCACGACTCACCACCACCACCACCACCACCATCCACACCACCCACACATATCTCACCGCCTCGAATTGCTGTGTCTGCTCTGTGTGACGATAGAAATCTGATTTACTGTGGTCCCCAGTGGCATGCCCGTTGCTGTCCAATATAAGGGGGGCCCTCTTTCCATCCTTTCCCACAGTTCCCTGTAGCGAGTAGTGAGTAGTGAGTAGAGGAGTAGGAGTAGTGAGTAGTGAGTAGTGAGTAGTGAGTAGTGAGTAGTGAGTAGTGAGTAGTGAGTAGTAGGAGGAGTGAGTAGTGAGTAGTGAGTAGAGGAGTAGGAGTAGTGAGTAGTGAGTAGTGAGTAGTAGGAGGAGTGAGTGGTGAGTAGTGAGTAGTGAGTAAAGGAGTAGGAGTAGTGAGTAGTGAGTAGTGAGTAGCGAGTAGAGAGTAGTAGGAGGAGTGAGTAGCGAGTGTTAAGGGTTGGAGGTTATTTGTTTCTGTTATTGTGCCTGTGTTTGTGTGTATGTGAGCGTGTGTGTGTGTCTGTGCTGTCAAAAAAGGGGGACCCTCTTTCTTCATCCATTCCCACTGTTCCCAACTGGCAGCGAGTCGTGAGGGTAGGAGGTTTGTTGTTTCTTGTGTTGTCACCGTGTTTGCGTGTGTCTGTGAGCGTGTGTCTCTGTGTGTGCGTCTTTCTCCATCCTTTCCCACAGTTCTCTGAAGTGATTAGTGATTAGTGAGGGTAGGAGTAGTGAGTGGTGAGAAGAAAGGGTGTTGGTGTTGTGTCTGTGTTTGTGTGTGTATGTGAGCGTGTGTCTGTCTGTGTGTCTGTGTGTGTCCGTTGCTGTCCAATTTGAGGGGGGCCCTTTTTCTCCATCTTTTCCCACAGTTCCCTGTAGCGAGCAGAGATTAGTGAGGGTGGGAGTTTTGGTGTTTTAGTTGTTGTGACTGTGTTTGTGTGTGTATGTGAAGGCACGTATGTGTGTGTCTGTGTGTGTCCGTTGCTGTCCAATTGAAGGGGGGCCTTCTTTCTCCATCTTTTCCCATAGTTCCCTGTAGCGAGTAGCCAGTAGTGAGGGTAGGAGTGTTGAGGGTAGGAGTAGTAGGAGGAGGAGAAGTGAGCAGAGAGTGTTGAGGTTAGGAGCAGGAGGTGTAGGAGTAGTGAGTAACAAGTGTTGAGGGTAGGAGTAGTTGGAGGAGTACTGAGTAAAGAGTAGTGAGAGTAGGTCTTTTTTTGTCACTGTGTTTGTGTGTCTGTGGTTCCCAGTGGCATGCCCGTTGCTGTCCAATATAAGGGGGGGGCCTCTTTCTCCATCTTTTCCCACAGTTCCATGTTGACAGTGAGGTGTGAGTAGTGAGGGTAGAAAGGAAGGAGTGAGAAGGAGTGAGAAGGAGTGAGAAGGAGTGAAAAGGAGCGAGTAGTGAGGGTAGAAAGGAAGGAGTGAGAAGGAGTGAGAAGGAGTGAGTAGTGAGGGTAGAAAGGAAGGAGTGAGAAGGAGTGAGAAGGAGTGAGAAGGAGTGAGTAGTGAGGGTAGAAAGGAAGGAGTGAGAAGGAGTGAGAAGGAGTGAGTAGTGAGGGTAGAAAGGAAGGAGTGAGAAGGAGTGAGTAGTGAGGGTAGGAGTAGTGAGAAGGAGTAGAAGGGGTAGAAGGAGTGAGTAGCGAGTAGTGAGGGTAGCAGGTTTTTTGTTTCTGTTATTGTGATTGTGTTTGTGTGTGTATGTGAGCGTGTGTGTCTATGCTGTCCAACAAAGGGGGTCCCTCAATCTTCATCTTTTCCCACAGTTCTCTGTAGCCAGTAGTGAGTAGTGAGGGTATAAGGTTTGTTGTGTTCTGTTATTGTCACTGTGTTTGTGTGTGTACGTGAGTGTGTGCCTCTGTGTGTATGTGTGTGTGTGAGCAGTCCAATATAATGCGGACCGTATTTCTCCATCTGTCCCTACAGTTCCCTGTTGTAAGTGGGCAGTGAAAAGAAGTAGTAAGATGGAGTAGGATGAGTGAGAAGCGAGTAGTGAAGGTAGGAGGTTTGTTGTCTCTGTTATTGCCACTGTGTTTGTGTGTGTATGTGAGCGTGCTTCTCTGTGTGTCTGTGTGTGTATGAGCTGTCCGATATGAGACAAACCCTATTTCTCCATCTTTTCCCACAGTCATCTGTTGGTAGTGAGTAGTAAGTGGTGGGTAGTGAGTAGTGAGGAATAGTTGTAGGAGCAGTGGTAGTGAGTAATGTGTGGTGGGGGTAGGAGCTTTGTTGTTGTTGTTGTTGCTGTTGTTTTTGTTGTTGTTGTTTTTTAAGTATGGGCAAAATTAATTATTCCTTGCCCCAAATTCCCTCTTAGTAGCGAGTGGTAAAGGTAGGAGCTGTGTTGTTGTCGTTGTTGCTGCTTTTGTTCTGAAGTGTGGGCAAAATAAATAATTCCTTGCCCTCAATTCCCTCCTGGTCACGAGTGGTGGGGGTAGGAGTGTTGTTGTTGTTGCTGCTGTTTTTTTTGTTGTTGAAGTGTGGGCAAAAGTAACTATACAATGCCCTCAATTCTCTCTTGGTCACGAGTGGTGGGGGTAGGAGCTTTGTTGTTGTTGTTGCTGCTTTTTTTTGTTGTTGAAGTGTGGGCAAAAATTACTATACCTTGCCCTCAATTCCTTCTTGGTCACGAGTGGTGTGGGTAGGAGCTTTGTTGTTGTTGTTGTTGTTGTTGTTGTTGTTGTTGTTGTTGTTGTTGAAGTGTGGGCAAAATTAACTATACCTTGCCCTCAATTCCTCCGTGGTCACGAGTGGTGGGGGTAGGAGCTGTGTTGTTGTTGTTGCTGCTTTTTTTGTTGTTGAAGTGTGGGCAAAATCAACTATACCTTGCCCTCAATTCCCTCTTGGAAAGGTGTGATGGCGGTAGGAGCTTTGTTGTTGTTGTTGCTGCTTTTTTTGTTGTTGAAGTGTGGGCAAAATTAACTATACCTTGCCCTCAATTCCCTCTTGGAAAGGTGTGATGGCGGTAGGAGCTTTGTTGTTGTTGTTGCTGCTGTTTTCTGTTGTTGAAGTGTGGGCAAAATTAACTATACCTTGCCCTCAATTCCTTCTTGGTCACGAGTGGTGGGGGTAGGAGCTGTGTTGTTGTTGTTGCTGCTGTTTTTTTTGTTGTTGAAGTGTGGGAAAAATCAACTATACCTTGCCCTCAATTCCTTCTTGGTCACGAGTGGTGGGGGTAGGAGCTTTGTTGTTGTTGTTGCTGCTGTTGTTGTTGTTGTTGTTGTTGTTGTTGTTGTTGTTGTTGTTGTTGTTGTTGTTGTTGAAGTGCGGGCAAAATTAACTATACCTTGCCCTCAATTCCCTCTTGGTCACGAGTGGTGGGGATAGGAGCTTTGTTGTTGTTGTTGCTGCTTTTTTTGCTGTTATAGTGTGGGCAAAATTAACTATACCTTGCCCACAATTCCCTCTTGGAAAGGTGTGATGGGGGTAGGAGCTTTGTTGTTGTTGTTGCTGCTTTTTTTTGTTGTTGAAGTGTGGGCAAAATTAACTATACCTTGCCCTCAATTCCTTCTTGGTCACGAGTGGTGGGGGTAGGAGTATGTTGTTGTTGTTGCTGCTGTTTTTGTTGTTGTTGTTGTTGTTGTTGTTGTTGTTGAAGTGTGGGCAACATTGACTATACCTTGCCCTCAATTCTCTCTTGGAAAGGAGTGGTGGGGGTAGGAGCTTTGCTGTTGTTGTTGCTGTTGTTGAAGTGTGTGCAAAATCAACTACACCTTGCCCTCAGTTCCCTCTTGGTAACGAGAGGGGGGGGGTAGGAGCTATCTCGATGTTGTTGTTGTTGTTGTTGTTGTTGTTGTTGTTGTTGTTGTTGTTGTTGTTGTTGTTGTTGTTGTTGCTGTTGTTCTTGTTGTTGGTGCTGTTTCCCTAGTTGTTGTTTTTGAAGTGTGGTCACTCTTACAATGGAAGTGTGGTCACTCTTACAATGGAAGTGTGGTCACTCTTACAATGGAAGTGTGGTCACTCTTACAATGGAAGTGTGGTCACTCTTACAATGGAAGTGTGGCCACTCTTCCAATTGAAGTGTGGTCACTCTTACAATGGAAGTAACAAAACAACATGCATATTTCTGAGGAACCTCTATGAGTGGGGAGGGTGTGCCCGTGCCTGCATGTACCTATGCATGTACCTTTGCATGTATCTACGCATGTACCTTTGCATGTATCTATGCATGTACCTATGCATGTACCTATGCATGTACCTATGCCAGTGTGTCTGTGCTCCTGTGTGTGCGTCTGTGTGTGTCTATGTTTGTCTGTGCACGTTTGCGTCTATCTGGGCAGTCCAATATTAGGACAACCTAATTTATCTCATCATCATCATTACCTTATCACCATCGTAATCATCATCATCATAACCTTCATCACCACCATCATTATCACCATCATCATCATCATCATCACCATCATCATTATAACCATCACGACTCATAATTATCATCACCAGCATCATTATCATCACCATCATCACCATAACTATTATTATCGTAATCATCATCACCATTATCATCATCATTATAATCATAAGCACCATCTCCACCATCAGCATCATTATTATTATCATCATCATAATAACCACCATCACCATCATCATCCCCATTACCACCATCATCATTATCATCATCATCATCACACATCCATACACATCACGCACGCATACACGCCATTAAACATCCTTACGCACATGCACATCATCGCACATCCACTCACACATGCACAAAGACACACATCCATACACACATGTGCACCATTAAACATCCATTCACACATCCATACACACATGCACACCATTGCACATCCATTCACACAAGCACAGAGACACACTCACCCGTTGAGGTCTTTTCATGGCCGAGGGAAGGCTCATGCCGTCAGGAATGGCATCTGTAGATGGTGTGACGGTTGAAACACGGTAAATGGTAGCAAAGGAGGTTGACAAGTGGTTGAAAGGTGGTTGACAGGTGGTTGACAGGTGGTTGAAAGGTGATGTCAGGGAGGAGTCATGCTGGCAGGGATGGCATCTGTGAATGGTGTGGTTGTTCAAACACGGTAAATGGTAGCAAAGGAGGTTGACAGGTGGTTGCAAGGTGGTTGCAAGGTGGTTGACAGGTGGTTTCAGGGAGGAGTCATGCTGGCAGGGATGGCATCTGTTAATGGTGATGTGGTTGAAACACGGTAAATGGTAGCAAAGGAGGTTGACAGGTGGTTGCAAGGTGGTTGCAAGGTGGTTGACAGGTGGTTTCAGGGAGGGCCCATGCTGTCAGGAATAGCATCTGTAGATGGTGAGGTGGTTGAAACACGGTAAATGGTAGCAAAGGAGGTTGACAAGTGGTTGAAAGGTGGTTGACAGGGGGTTGACAGGTGGTTTCAGGGAGGGCCCATGCTGTCAGGAATAGCATCTGTAGATGGTGAGGTGGTTGAAACACGGTAAATGGTAGCAAAGGAGGTTGACAAGTGGTTGAAAGGTGGTTGATAGGTGGCTGAAAGGTAGTTGCAAGGTGGTTGACACATGGTTAATGGATGCAAAGGAGTTTGACTTAAAATTACCCTCCTGAGGTACAAACATGTGGGACAATGTGTGTTTGTGGTGGTACAGGGGGGAGGGATGGTGGGTTGAGAGAATGGGAGGGGGGGGAGGGGGGAAGGGGGGGGGGGGGGGGGGAGGGGGAGGAATGGTGGTGGTGGTGGTGGTGGTTGGTGGTGGTGGTGGTGGTGGTGGTGGTGGGGGGGGGGGGGAGGGGCAGAGGGAAGGGGAGAGATGGCAGGTAGGGTCAAGAGGAAGTCAGGAGGATAGGAGACGGGAGGAAACAGGTAAAGGGTATAGAAAGAGGGAGGGTGAAGGGGAAATAAGTAAGTTAAAAAAAGGATTAGAGACAGAAAACAAGGAAGGGGTAGAAAGAAGGGCACAGGGAGGGGGGAGCACGGAGGAAGGGAGGGAGTGAAGAAGGAGGGGGGGGGGAGCACGGAGGAAGGGGAGGGGTGAAGAAGGAGGGAGGGGGGAGCACGGAGGAAGGGGAGGGGTGAAGAAGGAGGGAGGGGGGAGCACGGAGGAAAGGAGGGGTGAGAAAGGAGGGAGGGAGAGAGGGGGGGGGGGGGGGGGGGGGGTTTGGGGGGTCAGGTAGAGGGCGCCAACAGCCGCATGGGCTACCCTACTAGTATAGGTATATAAGTATATACAGGTATGTATGTATGTAAGTATACATGTAAATAGGTATATAAGTACATAAATTAGTAATAAATACATAAGTATGTATGTATTTATTGCTAAATTTATTTGGAAGTACACTTCTATAGGTGTACTTCCAAATAAATAGGTATATAAGTATAAAGTACATAAATATGGAAGTGTACTTCCAAATCTTGTACATCGTGTCCTTTATCTGAAGTTGAATGTTCCGGAAGCATTTCCCCCCTAATGTGCCCAAAAAAGCTACAACAGGCTATAAAAGCTATTACAAGCTATACATACCTACAAATTTTGACCATCATGTCCTTGATCTGAAGTTGAAGGTTCTGGAAGTGATTTAATTTGCCCTAATTGGTCCTAAAAAGCCATAACAAGCTGTACCAAGCAGTAAAAGGCTGTAAAATACTTACAAATCTTACATATTTTGACCATCATGTCCTTGATCTGAAGTTGAAGGATCCGGTAGTGATTTATTTTGCTCTAATTGGTCATGAAAAGCCATAACAAGCTATACCAAGCAGTAAAAGGCTGTAAAACACGTACAAATCTTGTCCATCATGCCCTTGATCTGAAGATGTAGGACCAGGAAGTATTTCCCCCCTAAATGGCCCTAAGAAGCTATAATAGGCTTTACTAGTCATAAAAGGCCCTAAAAAGCTTTGAAAGGCTATTAAAGCTATAGAAAGCAAAAAGAAGCAAAACAAAAAGCTGTAAATACTTACAAATCTTGTCCATAATGTCCTTGATCTGAAGTTGAAGGAGCAGGAAAAGGGAGTTGATTCAGTTGATTGGCGTGGTAGGTTGTGTGGTGAGTGGGTTGGGGGTTGAGTCAGTTGGTTGACGTGGTAGGTTGTGTGGTGAGTGGGTTGGTGGTTGAGTCAGTTGGTTGACGAGGTAGTTGGTTTGGTTGATTGGCATGGTAGGTTGTGTGGTGAGTAGGTTGGTGGTTGAGTCAGTTGGTTGACGTGGTAGTTGGTTCAGTTGATTGGCGTGGTAGATTGTGTGGTGAGTAGGTTGGTGGTTGAGTCAGTTGGTTGACGTGGTAGTTGGTTCAGTTGATTGGCGTGGTAGATTGTGTGGTGAGTGGGTTGGTGGTTGAGTCAGTTGATAGGCATGTTAGGTTGTGTGGTGAGTGGGTTGGTTGGTGAGTGGGTGGCATGGTAGGCATGGTGGTGACTGGGTTTGCGCGATGGGTGGTGGGTGGTGGGTCAGTTGATTTGCGCGGTAGGTGGTGGGTTGGTGGGTTGGTGAGTGGGTGGCATGGTTGTTGGTTGTTGGGGGTGAGTAAGAGTGTGTGTGTGTGTGTCTGTGTGTGTGAGAGAGAGAGAGAGAGAGAGAGAGAAAGAGAGGATAAGACTGTTTCCCACCTTCTCATGCCGCTCTGCCAACATTTCTTTTTTCTTCCTCGTGCCCTTCTTTGCCTTCTTGTGCAACTCATCTATTGCCTCCGTAAGCAAAACATTCTTGGCACGGCGGATTTCAGCATTCTTGGCGGCCACCATTGCACGACTGCTTTCACTTTTGACCTCCTCCGCAGCCTGTGGGTGGTGCAAGTGTGCGCTCATGTGTGTGAGTATGCGTGTGTGAGGTTGGGTGCGTGTGTGTGTGTCTGTGTGTGTATTTGTGTGTGTGTGTGCTTGTGTGTGTGTTTATGTGTGCATGTCTGTGTATTTAAGTATGCACGGCGATGATCAGCATTCTTGGCGGCCACCATTGCACGACTGCTTTCACTTTTGACCTCTTCGGCAGCCTGTGGTTCGTGGAAGTGTGCGCTCATGTGTGTGAGTATGTGTGTGTGAGGTTGGGTGCGTGTGCGTGTGCGTGTGTTTGTGTGTGTGTGTGTGTGTGTGTGTGTGTGTGTGTGTGTGTGTGTGTGTGTGTGTGTGTGGTGTGTGTGTGTTGGGTGCGTGTGTGTGTGTTTGTGTGTGTGTTGTGTTTGGGTGTGTGTGTGTGTGTGTGTGTGTATGTGTGCTTGTGAGTGTATATAGTGGAAGTGGGTAGTGGATGCGTGTGCGTATGTGTGAGTTTGAGTGCGTGTATGTCTGTTTTTGTGTAGGTATGCATGCATGTTGGACTCGAGGAGCAATCTTGGTAGCCACCATTACACAGCTGCTTTCGTTTTTGACCTCCTCAGGAGCCTGTGGGTAATGAATGTGGGTGCTTGTGTGTGAGTGTGTGTGTGTGCTTGTGTGTTATAATGTGCGCATGTCAGTGTATTTAAGTATGCACGGCGATGATCAGCATTCTTGGCGGCCACCATTGCACGAGTGCTTTCACTGTTCACCTCCTCCGCAGCCTGTGTGTGGTGCAAGTGTGTGCTTGTGTGTGTGTGTGTGGGGGGGGGGGGGGGGGGGGGGGGGGGGGGGGGGGGGCAAGTGTGTGCTTGTGTGTGTGTGTGTGTGTGTGCTATACGCGTGTTTGAGTACACCTTTTCCCGGCGGCTTTTCCCGGCGCCTACCGAATATTCCATGTGCCCATTTTTTGAACCTCTAAGACGCGTTCAAACGAGTCCGCAGCATGTTGCTTGTTTGATTATGTCAGTGCGAGAATGCTACAGGATATCAGGATGCTGCGAAAGCAAAATAATGGTCTTGGTCCTTGCCTTGTATCTTCTCTACAGTACCCTACGAAGCTGAAATCAGGTCAACAAACCCAACTGCGCTTCAAGCGCGCTGGGCTAACACTCTTCGATCCTGTAATAGCTAGCAGCGCATGCAGTTTATCTACGGTCGCTGGACGTGGCGCCTTCTTCGCTGGTGTAGGCGCTGCACTCGTGATTTATTTTTCTTTTGGAGATAGAGATTAAATATATTGTTAAGATAGTGATTCAATATATTTGTAAATATAGTGATTAAATGTATACATACACATAGTGATTATATATATGTAAATAAAGTGATTAATCATTTTTTTTAAGAGAGTGATTAAAATCGCCCCTGGATGCTAGCCATTGTCCAAAGTTAGTGTGAGGTTTGGGGTGGGGCAGGCCCAGGCAAATTTACATGTGTGCATGACTTCAGTGATTTTGTATAGAGATTTATTTATTTTATTTTTGACAGTATTTTTGGTAGATTGAAATTAAATCAGTTTCAGTGCGCATTATGTAAACCTCTATTGAAGTATTGTGTAAGGCTGGCTAATTGGATATTTGCCAATGGCCCAGGTGAGGATGGGATTAAGGGTGGGGCGGGCCCAGGCAAATTTACATGTGTGCATGACTTCAGTGATTTTGTATAGAGATTTATTTATTTTATTTTTGACAGTATTTTTGGTAGATTGAAATTAAATCAGTTTCAGTGCGCATTATGTAAACCTCTATTGAAGTATTGTGTAAGGCTGGCTTATTGGATATTTGCCAATGGCCCAGGTGAGGATGGGATTAAGGGTGGGGCAGGCCCAGGCAAATTTACAGGTGCAAACTTGCAAATGCAAATTTGCATGCAACTTTTGCCGGCCGTTGGCCTCTACACATACACGGAAAATCGCCGTATGTGCGTGTGTGTTTGTGTGTGTGTGTGCTTGTGTGTGTATTTATGTTTGCACGGCGGATTTCAGCATTGTTGGCCACTACTATTGCACGGCTGCTTTTGTTCCTGACCTCCTGAGCAGCCTGTGTGTTGTGCAATGGGCACCAATGCCATATCCATCACCACCACCACAGACCTCTACCACTACCACCACCATATCTATTGCCACCATCACAGACCTCCACCACCACCATCACCCTCCCCCCAAAGGCCAAGCAACACCTACCAATATTAGCTTCTGAACCTCCTTATCCACCTCCTACAGCTCATTTAGGAAGGCACCAAATCTCACCACCAACAACAACAATACCAAAACATCACCACCAGCACAGAGCTCTACCACTACCACCACCCTCCCCCCCCAAGTCCAAGCACCACCTACCGCCATCAGCTTCTCAACCTCCTCATTCACCTCCTCCAGCTCATTAAGGAATGCGTCCCCATGATCCTTCAATGGCTTGATCTCCTTGTCATACTTTTCATACTCTAGAGCAGCAGGAATGTAAATACATTAAATAATGTATTATTTACTTATTTATTTATTTATTGATGTATTTATTCATGCATTTATTTATTAATGTATTGTTTGATGTATTTATTAATGTATGTATTTGTGTATTTATTAGTGGCTTGATCTCCTTGTCGTATTTTCATACTCTACAGCAGCAGGAATATAAATCCATTAAATAATGGTTGAATGTATTTAAATACATTAATAAATACTTTAATATATATAAATACATTAATATATACATTAATAAATACATGTATTTATTTATGTTTTTATTAATTTTTTTAGTAATGGTTTGCTCTTCTTGCCGTATTTTGCATACTCTACAGCAGCAGGAATATAAATCCATTAAATAATGAATTGTTTATTTGTGTATATATTTATGAATGACTTGATCTCCTTGTCGTGTTTTTCATACTCTGCAGCAGCGGGAACATAAATCCATTAAATAAGGTGTGATTTATTAATGTATTAATTAATGTTTGTAATAATGTTTTTATTGATGTATTTATTAATGGCTTGATCACCTTGTCGTTTGTTTCATACTCCACGAGATACAGCAGCAGGAATATAAATCCATTAAATAATGAATTATTTATTTATGTATATATTTATGAACGACTCGATCTCCTTGTCGTATTTTTCATACTATGCAACAACGGGAATATAAATCCATTAAATAAGATATGATTTATATATTTATGTATTTATTTATGTATTTATTAATGTTTTAATACTGTTTTTATTAATGTATTTATTAATGGCTTGATCACCTCGTCGTTTGTTTCATACTCCATGAGATACCGCAGCAGGAATATAAATCCATTAAAAAATGACTGTATTATTTATCTATGTATTTATGAATGATTTGATCTCCTTGTCGTATTTTCCATACTCTACAGCAGCAGGAATATAAATCCATTGAATAATGGATTATTTATTTATTTATTCATTTATGTATGTATGCATTAATGTATGTATCATGCACCTTGTCGTATTTGTCATATTCTACAGCAGGAATATAAATCCATGAAAGTATGTAGTATGTATTTATTAATATATTTATTGGTGTATTTATTAATGTTTGTATTAATGTATGTATCATACACCTCGTCGTATCTGTTATACTCTGTAGCAAGAATATAAATGTATAGAAGAATGTATGATTTATTTATTAATGTTTGTCTTAATGTATATATTGATGGATGCATTCATGTATGTATCATACTCCTTGTCGTATATGTCATACTCTGTAGCAGCAATATGAATCCATGAAAGTACGCATTATTTATTTATTACTGTGTGTATTAATGTATTTATTAATTAATACATGTATTCATGTATTGATTCATGTATATATTAGTGCATTTATTAGTGTATTTATCAATGCATGTATCATACGCCTTGTCGTATCTATCATACTCTGCAGTAGAAATATAAATTCATGTATTATTTATTTATTCATGTACGTATTAATGTTTTTATTATACACCTTGTCATATTTGTCATACTCTGCAGCAGTAACATAAATATATGACAGCAGGTATGATTTATTTATTTATGCATGCATGTATTGATGCATTTATCATACACCTTCGTATTTGGTATACTCTACCATTTACAGCAGGAATATAAATATATTAATGTCTTATAGATAGATAGATAGATTATTGTATATTATTATATATTATTATATATTATTGCCTTATAGATAGATAGATTATTGTATATTATTATATATTATTATATATTATTATATATTATTATATATTATTATATATTATTGTCTTATAGATAGATAGATAGATAGATAGATAGATAGATAGATAGATAGATAGATAGATAGATAGATAGATAGATAGATAGATAGATAGATAGATAGATTGATAGATAGATATGTATGCATGCATGCATGCATGCATGCATGTATGTATGTATGTATGTATGTATGTATGTATGTATGTATGTATGTATGCATGTATGTATGTATGTATGTATGTATGTATGTATGTATGTATGTATGTATGTATGTATGTATGTATGTATGTATGTATGTATGTATGTATGTATGTATGTATGTATGTATGTATGTATGAGCTCATACACACTATATATATACTGCACATTTACCTACTGAATACCAGTATGATATATATACTGAATATATATCTACTGAATATGCATGAGCCCATACGCACTATATATACACTACACATATATACTGAATAACAGTATGATATGTATACGTACACTACGCATATCTGTGCTGAATATGTATGAGATCATGAAAACTTTAAATACACTACACATATGTATACTGAATATGTATGAGCTTATATGCACTATACATACACTACACCTATATATACTGAATATGTATGAGCTCGGACGCACTATATATATGCACTACACACATATATATATATATATATATATATATATATATATATATATAATATTGAGTACCAATATGATATATATACACACACTAAACAGCTATATATATGCACTATACAGCTATATACTGAATATGTATGAGGTCATATGCATTACATAGCTGTACATACACACTGTGCATGCTTGCATGCTAGGCTTGCTTACTTTTCAGAATATACTCAGCCCTCTGGATTAGGTTGTATCTGCGAGGCAGTTGGTACAGAGGTTGGGAGGCAGTTGGGTTGGTGTTGGGTGGTTGGGTAGGAGGATAGATGGGTGGATAGGTAGGAAGGGGGTGGGTAGGTGAGTGTATGGGTGGGTAGGTGGGTAGATGGGTGGGTAGATGGGTGCATGGGTGGGCAAGTGGGTGGGTAGGTAGGTGGGTGTATGAGTGGGTAGGTGGGAATATGGGTAGGTAGGTGAGTGTATGGGTGCGTAGGTGGGTGTATGGGTGGGTAGATGGGAGCATGGGTGGGTAGGTGGGTGGGTGGGGAGGTGGGGAGGTGGGTGGGGAGGTGGTTCCGAATGCAGCAGTATTCTTGTCTCTGTCTGCATGCTTTATTCTCTTTGTGTAGGCATGCTGTGTTCATGCATGTATGCTTCAGCCGTGCATGTACTAATGGTATAGTTGTGTGAAGTACAAATGGTTGCATGTACAAATGACATAGTTGTGTAAAGTACACATGGTTGTGAAGTACACATGTTTCATGATATTCAATCACAGGCTCATGCATATATTCACGTGCATGCTCACAGGATGTGTGTGAAGTACACATGGTTGTGAAGTACACATATGCACTCACAGGCTCATATCGAAAGCTTTGATCTCTCAGCGCAGATGCTCTCCCCTCAGCACCGCGTCTTCCCCCACCGCATTGGCCTACTGGCTTCCTGCTCACTGCTGACCACTCACTGCTTCTTGGTCACTGCTTCCTACTTACTGCTTCCAGCGTCCAGCTTGCCTTGTACTTGCTGTGTTGGCTAGTGCTGGCTGGCTGGCTGGCTGGCTAGTGCTGGCACTCCTCCTCGCTGCCTAGCTGGCTGGTTGGTTGGGTGGTTGGCTGGCTGGCTTGCCTTGTGCTGATAGTGCTGGCACTCCTACTCACTCTGCTCTCCACCCAGCTCGGCGTCTAACCTCAGTGTCGTGGCCTACTTGCTTTCTGCTTGCCTTGTAAAGCTAGTTCTGATACTCCTCCTTCCTCTGCTCTCCACTCCGGTATACCTCTACCCCCAGTGTTGTGGTCTGCTGGTTTCCTGCGTACTATCTCCTGCTCGGCTGGTTCTAATAGTGCTGATACTCCTCCTTGCTCTGCTTTCTTCTCAGCTAGACCTCAGCTAGACCGAGCGGTGTGGCATGCTTGCTTTCTGCTCACTACTTCCCGCTTGAATTTTTCAGGCAGCCCTGCTCGCTGCGATCTCTCCCGAACTAGGCTACTCAATCCTCTGCAGCTTGAGCTTCTGGTCGGGAGTTCGGAGAGAAGAAAGAAGCAAGGAAGCACCAAGGGGCGAAGAATGGAGTCGCGCAATTACGCTGCAGTACAACGAAAGGAGCAGAACGCGCAGTGGCGTGGCTGAAGCAAATGAATCGTTGACGATTGGCCGATAGCTCTGAGGGAGTTGAATATATTGCGCAGGTTCAAGAGACAACCTCAAGCACGTAGCTGATATCGTGCAGTTAGTGCGTGAACAGGTCAGAAGAGCATAGACAATGGACGAGAGGACAAAGTGGCGCGGTGTTTGTTATTCAGTCTCGCATCTGTGGGTTTTCGGATTGACAGCTCCTCGGGGGGTATTGTGCTGACTTCCATGGGGTAGCTGTGGGAAGCTGCTCTGCCGGTTGTCGGTCAACCGAGAAGCCCCCGGCTCCTTCAGGATCCGGTTTCTGGTTTGTACGGCAGATCCCCCCATTTTTGTTTGTACGGCAGATTCTATCATTCGTCGAAATCATTAATTAACCCAGGAGGAGCCCAGGCCTCCAAATTTTCATTGAGGCCGATCGTTTTTTTTCTGAAAAAGGGGCTATAATGGCATGGTTTCATGTTTTGAGCTACTTTTCAGGTCATTCTGTGCACCTCATTTAGGGGGGGACGGGCGGGCAGGTGGGTGGGTGGGGTGGGGGTGGGGGGGGGGGGGGGGGGTGGGGGGGGTGGGTGGGTGGGGGTGGGGGGGGGGGGTCAGCCCTCCTTAGCAGGGTAGTCCAAGACGCACGTCCTTGCGTCCCAGGACGCAACATGGGGAGGGCCGTTGCGTCCCAGGACGCAACATTGGCAGGGTCGGTTGCGTCCCGGACGCAGCCTGTGGTATATGAATACCTTGTAACACGGAGTGTCTTGTAACTGGAAGCCTAAGAAATGATCTCAGGAGTTTAGACGGCCCTAAGAGTCAGAAGCACGGCTTAAGACTCCCTTCCCGCTTCCAGCGCGTCTAGACCCTAATGGAACCCTCGTTTTAGGTATTCCCGAGTAGCTGATCAGACACTGATCAGTAGGTCAATTCGCTCGGTTTCAACTGCCTACAGAAGTCGTTCGTCATCTGTCGGAAAGTCGTCACCACCGCGTGGCAACTCAGTGGGAGAATCGTTATCCACCACAATTCCCCCTTCTCTAGCCCTAGCCTTCTCCTGAAGTCTAGTACTCTTTCGAATGAGAAACTCATCAGGGGTTACAGTCGCATAATCCCTGTGAGTAGGTTTTTTAACCGTTTTAGGTTTCGGGTCGTTGGCACCTATCACGGGTCGTACCCGAGAAGGGTGTTGTCTCCAATACAAATCGATTTGTTCAGAGCACATAGGTAACAACTCTTCTTCGAGTTCCCAAGAGTGAACATGGTCTGAGTGTAACCATTGTACATAGTAATACACCGTACCAGACTGTATCTTGTGATCAACAACGTTGCTAATCTCGTAGATAGGTTCACCGCATGTGCGTAACAATTCCGGATTTGGTCTAATAAACCCAGTCCCGTCGGATAGGTATTCTTTGACAAGAGATACGTGAAACGTTGGATGAATCTTCCATCCTTCGGGGAGGGATAGAGTCACTGCAATGGTCTCCCCCCTCTTTTGGATAGTGTGAGAGATTTCGTAGGGACCAACGAATCTGGGCATGAGCTTCCGAGTCATACCAGGCCAGTATTTGATATTTAAGTTTGACCATCTTCGTAAGGCGATCAACGATCACGTAGATCTGATCAAAACCATTCGATTTCGGTAGCCCAACGATGAAGTCCATGGACAGTGAATCGAAGGGGGCGGTCGGAATCGAAAGGGGTTGAAGGTTACCCTGCGGGTTCTGATGTGAAATTTTTACCCGTTGGCAGGAATCACAGTGGCGTACGTAATCAACGACATCGAGTCGCATGGCAGGCCACCAATAGTAGCGTGCAACAGATCGAAAAGTTCGGTCGATGCCTCCATGTCCACTTCGTTGGGTATCGTGGAAAGCAAACAAAATCCGAGCTTTGAGCGAATTACCATTTGGTACAACGATCTGCGACTCAGATGCTGCTCGTATGGATTTGCCGGTGCCAACCCAGAAACCATCTGCCCGTTTGGAGAGGTACTTGGTATTGTGCGGATTATCGAACCACAAGTCTTCCGTGTAACCATGCAGAATATCTGGGGCTATTTCGCGCATGTGGAGTGGGTCATTTGCGGACAGCCTCTGAATGAACAAAGCCGTAGCCTCTGAGAAGGCTGGATTCCTACTCAGAGGGTCAGCTACGTTAGTACGGCCCGCGATATGAGCCCACTTCGTGTTCGTGAAGCGCGAGAAAAACTCAAGATATCGTGCCTGCTTTCTGCTCAGCATGGGCTGATTTGCAAGGTAGACGAGGGGTTCGTGGTCGGTGTCAAGTTCGAACTTGCCAGTGCAACCTTCGAGGTAGCATCGCCATTCTTTCAAGGCCAAGTACACTGCGAGTAATTCTTGCTCGCCCGTGGAGTAGTTTCGTTCAGCGCTTGAGAATTTGTGAGAGTGGTACGCGATGGGTCGCCCATCTTGCATGAGAACGCCCCCTGTACCAACGACAGAAGCATCGGTTACCGCCCGATAGTCCTTCGCTGGGTCAGGGTGTGCAAGCAAAGGAGCCTTCGTAAGACTTTCTTTGATGCCGAGGAATGCCTCCTGGCAGGCTTGGGTCCAAACATTTTGAAATGCAGGTCCCTTGAGCCCTGCCTGTCGTTTTCCGATTGGTTTCGGACTTGGTGTCACCGTCGGTGATTTTGTCAGTCCTGGCGGTTTCAATTTCGGTGAAATCGGTGCTGGCCTGTCTGTTAGATTCGAAATCTGGATTAAAGGGGCTGCGAGCGTCGAGTAACCTTGGATAAACTTTTTGAAAAAGTTAGAGAGTCCTAGGAACTGCTGAACTTCCTTCGAGGAGGTAGGTGTGGGCCAATCTGCAACTGCTTTCACCTTCGTTTCGTTGACTCGGACGCCTTCACCGGAGAGCACATGCCCTAGGTATTTGACTTCCGGTCTATAGAAGAAACACTTTTCTCGTTTAAGAAAGAGGTGGTTATCTTCAAGACGTTGTAACACAATTCGAATGTGTTTTTCGTGTTCTTCATCATTACTGCTGTAGATGAGAATATCATCCAAGTAAATGACGACGAATTTGCCAATTAAATCTCTGAACACGGTGTTCATGACTTTTGTAAAGGCCGAGGGTGCATTTGCTAGCCCAAAAGGGAGAACCTTGAATTCATAGAGTCCCATCGGGGTTATGAACGCAGTTTTCGGGACGTTTGAATCATGTAACCGTATGTTGTGGTATGCATTACGTAAATCCAGATTTGAGAACACACTAGCTCCTCGAATTGAGTCAAACAGATCGTCAATTCGTGGGAGGGGGATAGCGATTTGGTACCGTGACCTTGTTCAATTTACGATAGTCGATAGCCATCCTCCAAGAGCCATCGGGTTTTGGCGATGAAAAGGACTGGTGCGCCCCACGGGCTCGAGCTAGGGCTGATGTAGCCTTTGGCCAACAAGTCTTTAACTTGGTTTTGGACCTCTAGCAGTTCTGCGGGGGACAACCTGTGTCCTCGAGAGAATTGTGGGGATGCCGCCTCCGTGAGGGGGCATACGAATGGGGTGGCAGCCCTAAGGTCAGAAATCTTGTCCGCCGGGGCGAAGACCTTTTTAAAGTCCGTTTCGCAACCCGAGATTATCCGTTCGTGTTACGTTTGTTGCACCGTGTTTGCTTGTGCTGCCGTTACTCGAATTGTAAAGGCATCGTCGTCTTGGTCCACTGATGTGACTAGGACTTCGAAACAATTGAGTTTTTGTTTTGATTTGCGGATAAACTTTTTAAGTGCTCTGTTCGACAGGACTCCTGGCGTTTTTCGCTGTGCTGTGTCAAAAAATTCGATACGTGCCAAAGTATAAGCAACCAATTCCTTGATGGAGAGAGGTTCCGACTCGAGTCGGGTGGAGTACAGTTCGACTGCTACTCTACGTTGATGCTTTTTAGCTATTTTGAAACTGGCTCTGAGACGTGTCTCTTCAAAACCAATGCAGCACCCCGTCTGCATCATCCAACTTCTTCCGAGAAGTGCGGTGGTGCCGGGCCCTAGCGTAGGGAGGACATAAGCAGATTTAATTTCTGACCTATGTTTGCCTAAGTTCAGGACAAAACTCGTTCTCGTAGTAGTGAGGACTTGGGATCCATCAGCTACCCGCACCATGACTGGTGAGCCCGTAAAGGTGGCTAAACCTGCCCTAGCACAGAATTCTGCGTCTACGAAGACAGAGTCTGCTCCACTGTCAATGAGAACTTTGCCAGATACCCCCGATAGGGTGGCCTCAAAGTGTGCGGTAGCTTGGTCCGCGTGGACACAAGCTGTTGTGCAAGCAGATATGCATGGAATGGCAGGAGGCGGGGGCAGGGTCGGAAGGCAAGGAGGGGATGTGGTCTGTGCTGTAGATGGTGTTACACAGATAGTAGGGGACGGAAACTGAAAAAGAACATCCCTATCTATGTCTACAAGCAGACCTACATCCTACTTCCTAACGGTAGGGCAGCTAGGGCACTTGGAGGGGGCAGTGGCTGTAGCGGCCGTGCGCTTCGTACCACACTTGTAACATAAGTTACCCTCCTTAGCTAGTTTAATAGCATCCGGTGTCCAGGGCTGACCGTCAGCCTGCTTCCACTTATGCTTTTCAGCAAATTGTAGCTGTCCCGCAGGGCTGGAAAAGGGCGGCGGGCCCGTTGCAGCTGGAGTCTGGGCCGTGCCCTTCTTGTGCTTGTGCTGGGTGGACCCCTCGTGAGGTCCACCAGGCCGTTTGCCTTTTGCCTGGACGTACATGGCCGAGGTAGGGGTTGGTGTTTTGGTGGCAGCAAGTTCAGTTTCAATGGCAGCAGCATGTTCGACAAGCTCGTCTAAAGAGGAAAATCGGCCCTCCTTGTGCAGCAGTACGTCTGAGGCATCGTGCCTCGATGGTTGGAATCAGACCAAACCGAAACAGAACTAGCTGATCATCCAATTGCATACCCCCGGCAATGCGCACTTCGTTTTGGAAAGCCATAGCGTAATGCCTAACCGTCGAGGTCTGCCGAATCGAGTTGGCATGCAGCCGTTGGCGTGCATTGATGTCGTCGTCAGCATGGTAGGGGTCATAGAAGTTTAGGAACTGAGTTTTTATCTCAGCCCACGTAATGGCCGGTGACGCGGTCATGAGGTGGTCTAGCCACTCGGCAGCTACCCCACCAAAGAAGTTTGGTATGTTGGATGGTACTAACATATGGTGCAACGTGCAATATGACTCTAGCAACTTCCACCAAATCCTACCCCTCGGGAGCTTCTTATCTTCTACCCCAGTCCAAAGGGATGGACGTTCATACTTGCCAACTAAGGGCCTCGGGGCCAAGGGCAAAACATGTGACTCTACCTTAGCTGCCGCAGCTTGTAGCTCAGCCACTTTGGCCTTGGCCTCCAGCAGCTAAAGCTGGGCACGTAGAGCCATTAAAGCGTCCGAATGAGGTCCAGCGGGAGGGCCAACAGCGGGCGGTCCTGCAGCGGGCGCTTCAGCAGCGGGCTGGCCAGCAGCAGGCGATCCATCAGCAGGGGGGCCCGCAGGCAGTCCAGCTGTTGGGGCCGCGGGTTGTCCAGCGGGGGCGGGGAGCGTTGCAGGCGATCCAGCAGCGGGCCCCTCAGGTGGTCCAGCGGGGGGCGTTTGCTGGGCCTTCAGGAGAGCGGAAACTCGAAGTGTCTCCTGTTCGGCATCCCTCATTCGCATTTGGAGCCGAGCCATCTCCTCAAGGTGCTTGGATGCGGTGGCCTCGGCCTCGTGATGGTGAAGAAGTTCGAGGCTAGCGATAACCCTGTCCTTCTCCACGAGGGCAACGTGCGCGGCAGCCTTGCCAAGCGGCGTGGAGTCAGGCCTTGTGGCGACCTTCTTGCCATTGACTTTGACAGCCATCCGCGCTTCCTTCAGCTCCTTCTCGGTAGCTGAAAGGTCGGGAGGCGAAGGTGCCGGCCCTCCAGCGCCTTTTCTTTTCTCCTTGGAGAGCTTGTGCAGCTCCCAAGCCTTGACTTGCTGGACGAGCTCCTCGTGGTCCATGTCGTCAACATCCGGGACCTCAGAAGGTGGAGCCGCAGCAGCTTGGGCTGAAGAAGAGGCCATACTCGGTGATGGTGGGCTCGAGGGGACGTCGGGGGTGGGGAGTAAAGCGAGTGGCGCGGTTTGAAAGCGCGACCAGGCTCAAGAAACCAATTGTGGTATATGAATACCTTGTAACACGGAGTGTCTTGTAACTGGAAGCCTAAGAAATGATCTCAGGAGTTTAGACGGCCCTAAGAGTCAGAAGCACGGCTTAAGACTCCCTTCCCGCTTCCAGCGCGTCTAGACCCTAATGGAACCCTCGTTTTAGGTATTCCCGAGTAGCTGATCAGACACTGATCAGTAGGTCAATTCGCTCGGTTTCAACTGCCTACAGAAGTCGTTCGTCATCTGTCGGAAAGTCGTCACCACCGCGTGGCAACTCAGTGGGAGGATCGTAATCCACCACACAGCCTCATAGATTGGTTGCGTCCGGGACGCAGGTTTTGGAAGTTGGTTGCGTCTCACTTTATTACCCTGCGTTCTCATGCGTCCCAATGCGCCCCAATGCGCCCCAGTGCGTCTGATGCGTCCGACTCGAGAGTGTCTCAGTGGGTGGTGCAGGACGCAAAGGACTCTCTCAGCCACATAATTTGAATGGACTCGAACCTAAAAATCCCCCACATGCCCCCAGGCCCTGAGTGGATGAGCGGGGTTCAAACAGCACCCTAGTCTAAAGCCTAGAATTTTTTGATGTGATCGATTAATTCTGGTTGATTTTTGATGTGATCGATTTATTCTGATCTCCAAAAATATTCGAACCGTCAAAATGCAATCTCGCGGCACGCCCAATGCGCCGACCAAGCAGCGAAGGCTGGATGATTTTTTTGTTGCAAAGCCCGCTGCTGCTGCTGCCGCCGCCGCTACTGTTGCAGCCACTGCACACCGTCCAGAAATATTATGTAAAAGACTCAATGAGATGGAATGGGACGCAGTGGGACGCATCAAGCATGGAGAAAAAATGAGACGCAGTGGGCTGCAGTGGGACGCATCAAGCATGGAGAAAAAATGAGACGCAGTGGGACGCAGTGGGACGCATCAAGCTGCTGTTGCTGTGGGAGGGGGAAAGAGGAATTTTGGGGACGCAACCTTCAAACTTTACTGCGTCCCAGGACGCAACCTACGAAATTGGCTGCGTCCCTGGACGCAACCTACCCATTTGGGTGCGTCCCAGGAAGCAACTCCTGGGGTCCGTTTGGACAACCCTGCTCCTTAGGTGTGTTGCAATCTTTTTACTCAGACCTCCCAATGACATTCTGAGACCACCATTAACTACCATTGGTACGTGTGGACAAGGGCAGTTCATTGGCACCACTTAAGACCCAGGGGGGGGGTATGGGTGGATAATGTGGGTGGGTATGGGTGGATGAGTATGAGTGGGTGAATGGGTGGGTATGGGTAAGTGTGTGTTTCTTGGGAGGGGGGGGGGGGGGGGGGGGGGGGGGGGGGGGGTGTACCGTCGTTTAGTTCGAAATAATGAGGACTCCAGTTTTCTGGCCGCCACCTGCCAAGTTGAAGGGTGACTACGATACTTGGGAAATCCAAAAAGGGGGCAGAACTGAATGTTGACTATAGGACAATCCCTATCTGGTTCCGAGGATGCCATTGTGTGCGCCGTAATGTAACCCCTCAGAATCCATATCTAAGTTTTCAAAAATGTATATATATTGAAGGCTGGGGTGTGTGTGTGGGGGGTAATCCCTCCTCAGGTTTTTTAGCCGGGGGGGAGTGATTTGTTCTCCTCCTGATTAACTGATTAGCTTCTGGAACACCATTACATTTTAGAATGTCCATTATACGCTGAGGATAGAAAAATATTTTTTGATAAAATGAACATTGAACCTGGCTTGGTGGATAAAAACTGCGGTATGAAGCTGGTCATAAATCCTGATTCCTTTGAAGGATGGAAATACTTAATTCAATTTTAGTTAAACGATTGTTTGGGGCTCAGTTCATCAGTGCTTGTTCTTTTTAAGCCCTTCCTGTACAGTTGGGCAAGTCCCTTTAGCCTATTTGGCCTACCCCTGGAATGTAACATAAATTGAAATGAAATTAAATTGAAATGAAATTAAATTGAAATGAAATGAAACATACATACATACCATTGTGAAATACTGTGATGGTAACCATGGAAAGATGAAGGATGCTGGCCTTGTTGATCTCGACACGGCTAGGATCCCCAAGACTGTTGAAGCAAGGATGTGTCTCGTTCTTGAGAGATGTTGTTCTCCTCGGTAGATTCCTAGGACGAGTCTCTGGCCACCAATTTACATTGAGGCGTGGGAACTTTAAAACTTAAGACAGTTAACTGGAACAAAGTGGAGAAGGTCATATTCTCCAATCACATTTTATTTTAGTGAAATACTGTGATGGTAACCATGGAAAGATGAAGGATGCTGGCCTTGTTGATCTCGACACGGCTAGGATCCCCAAGACTGTTGAAGCAAGGATGTGTCTCGTTCTTGAGAGATGTTGTTCTCCTCGGTAGATTTCTAGGACGAGTCTCTGGCCACCAATTTACATTGAGGCGTGGGAACTTTAAAACCTAAGACAGTTAACTGGAACAAAGTGGAGAAGGTCATATTCTACAATCACATTTTATTTTAGTACGATACCTACCCATCGAGCCTCTTTGGCGAGTACAATGGTCTAGTGGTAGACCAGATTGCTAAGTAGCGAAGAGTCGGGGGTTCGGCTCCCCCTTCGGTCGCTCCGGGCGTCGCAGGTCGTCGTCAACTGCGATGGTAGTTTGTCCAGTCGAGGTAGGAGATCGCTCCCGCGTACGACGGGCTCCCTTAACACCACGCCCCACCGGGCGTTATCATTACCAAGTCATCAGATACGCGCCCTGTAGGTCTGGATCACAAGGAAGGAAGAATTCCGTATAGCACACAAAGGGAACGGCAATATGATATCATATGATGCTGGCAGTCTGACTAGGCCAAAGATACCATTTAACTACAGTCGAAGGTCGAGCGAGGCTTCCTTTTTTTATCCATGAAGATATGAAGCGATTGGAGCAAGTCTTTTTAATTGGAATAATTAATTTTGTTTGTTTGGTTTTTGGTTGTTTAGACAGGTTTAGAGATAAAAATGTTCATGACTATGGGATACATTTTCCTGGTAGATTTATGCTTACTGCCAAAGATGGCTAGCAGCCAAATTGCTGGCTGGAGCTATATAACCAAGTTCAATTATGGCAGATTCAGATCAAAATGAGAGTCATGCCAAGGAGAGAGGAGTTTGTTACATAAACTTAGCAAAACTATGTTGATACAGGACAGCGGCACAGCCTGTCTACTGGTAAATGGTGTTACACATGTATGATTGCATGTTACAGTCCAAGTCTAGGCTAAATAGGCTAAAGGGACTTGCCCAACCAACACAATTGTATTGGAGTCCAGTCGCACAGTAAGCATGAACATCTTAATTCCGAACCAAAGAAAAACAGTTAGAAAGCCAGCCAGAAACTATATTTATAAATAAAATACAGTAAGCCATCTAATTAGGCCTGTCTGCCATCCAATTTTATTACATGACGAGGGTTTTTGAGGCAACCCAAGAAACCTTGAAAACAAACAAGGAGCAGAAAAACTCCATAAAAGCAAGGAAATACTAAAGCTACAAGGGGAGCTGAAAGTGGAGGGGTACAAAGTCAGGCACAGCGCGCAGTTTATGCGCTTTTTGCACTACATAGCGCTGGCCAATTTGGCGTTTGTGCGCTTGAAGCACCGACCAATTTGACAAAATGTAGTACCCTGAACCAGAGCACCTATCCCAACAAACACAACAGATGGGGGCCAAAGCAACAGTCTAACGGATTAGAATCGTTACACCATGCATAGCGGCATTCGGCAAAGGAGTTCATATGATGTCCGAGTACTCATTCTCTGGTACATATACCGAGCCATACCGTTACAAACAGAGCTAAAGACCACCAAGAGCACACACTAAGAGAAAATTCATTTGTAGGAATGGCAACGCCATTCAAACTGAATCCTCGGGGTCACTGGTTTGTGTAGGGAGACCCACCTCCTAGGGTGAAAATCCTTTAACAACTAAACAGAATGCAGCAATAGGACCCAAAGTGGAAAAGTAGCGGAAGTCGAACCGGCACAAATCCTTTAACAACAGAATGCAGCAATAGGACCCAAAGTGGAAAAGTAGCGGAAATCCTTTAAAATCCTTTAACAACAAAATGCAGCAATAGGACCAAAAGTGGAAAAGTAGCGGAAGTCGAACCAGCACAACCCCACTAATGCGAGCGATGAATGATTGAATAGCACGGTGTTGGGCTTCATGGGGGCTGGTATGTATGGAGGAAAGGCCCTATGGTTCTATCCTAGGTGCTCATATCAGTTTGGGGGACATTGTCAGCGTGTACTACTAGGACACGAGTGCCTGATTGGCATCTGATTCAGATGCCAATCAGGCACTCGTGTCCTAGTAGTATACGCTGACAGACATGTGGTCAGCCAACCAACTCGGTAAATCACCAATGTTTCCTTTTTGGGCTGCACGTAGCAGTTTCTAGTCAGCTCACTTTACCTGTCCTTGGGCCAAACCTGAAGCTGGCTAGTGTTTTGAAAAGGTGCCATGACAGGTATTCAAATGCAGTTGAAAGCTTTGGGCTTGCCCCCGTGGCTGGCTAATAATTCTGGCTGGAAGCTGCCATGGGTAGCCCTATAATGAAGCAAAGGTCACAACCTAGATTGTTCAGGACGCCGCATCCTCCATTGCAGACGCAACGTAAAAGGGTCCGTTGCGTCGCAGGACGCGATGTGGGGAGGATCTGTTGACCAGAAGAAAGAGCCTGTTGCGTCACAGAAGAGAGGATTGACCAGAGGAGAGGATCTGTTGACCAGAAGAGAGGATCTGTTGACCAGAGGGGAGGATCTGTTGACCAGAAGAGAGGATTGACCAGAAGAGAGGATTGACCAGAAGAGAGGATTGACCAGAAGAGAGGATTGACCAGAGGAGAGGATCTGTTGACCAGAAGAAAGGGCCTGTTGCTTCGCAGAAGAGAAGATTGACCAGAAGAGAGGATTGACCAGAGGAGAGGATCTGTTGATCAGAAGAGAGGATCTGTTGACAAGATGAGAGGATCTGTTGACCAGAAGAGAAATTTGTTGACCAAAGGAGAGGATCTGTTGACCAGAAGAGAGGATTGACCAGAAGAGAGGATTGACCAGAGGAGAGAATCTGTTGACCAGAAGAGAGAATCTGTTGACCAGAGGAGAGGATCTGTTGACCAGAAGAGAGAATCTGTTTACCAGAAGAGAGGATCTGTTGACCAGAGGAGAGGATCTGTTGTCCAGAACAGAGAATCTGTTGACCAGAAGAGAGGATCTGTTGACTAGAAGAGAGGATCTGTTGACCAGAAAAGAGAATCTGTTGACCAGAGGAGAGGATCTGTTGACCAGAAGAGAGAATCTGTTTACCAGAGGAGAGGATCTGTTGACAAGAGGAGAGGATCTGTTGACAAGAGGAGAGGATCTGTTGACCAGAAGAGAGGATCTGTTGACCAGAAGAGAGGATTTGTTGACCAGAGGAGAGGATCTGTTGACCAGAAGAGAGGATCTGTTGACCAGAGGAGAGGATCTGTTGACCAGAAGAGAGAATCTGTTGACCAGAAGAGAGAATCTGTTGACTAGAAGAGAGGATCTGATGACCCGAAGAGAGAATCTGTTGACCAGAAGAGAGGATCTGTTGACCAGAGGAGAGGATCTGTTGACCAGAAGAGAGGATCTGTTGACCAGAGGAGAGGATCTGTTGACCAGAAGAGAGGATCTGTTGACCAGAAGAGAGAATCTGTTGACTAGAAGAGAGGATCTGATGACCCGAAGAGAGAATCTGTTGACCAGAAGAGAGGATTGTTGACCAGAGGAGAGGATCTGTTGACCAGAAGAGAGGATCTGTTGACCAGAGGAGGAGGATCTGTTGACCAGAGGAGAGGATCTGTTGACCAGAAGAGAGGATCTGTGACCAGAGGCGAGGGATCTGTTGACCAGAGGAGAGGATCTGTTGACCAGAGGAGAGGATCTGTTGACCAGAGGAGAGGATCTGTTGACCAGAAGAGAGAATCTGTTGACCAGAAGAGAGAATCTGTTGACTAGAAGAGAGGATCTGATGACCCGAAGAGAGAATCTGTTGACCAGAAGAGAGGATCTGTTGACCAGAGGAGAGGATCTGTTGACCAGAAGAGAGGATCTGTTGACCAGAGGAGAGGATCTGTTGACCAGAGGAGAGGATCTGTTGACCAGAAGAGAGGATCTGTTGACCAGAGGAGAGGATCTGTTGACCAGAAGAGAGGATCTGTTGACCAGAGGAGAGGATCTGTTGACCAGAGGAGAGGATCTGTTGACCAGAGGAGAGGATCTGTTGACCAGAAGAAAAGGCCTGTTGCGTCGCAGAAGAGAAGATTGACCAGAAGAGAGGATTGACCAGAGGAGAGGATCTGTTGATCAGAAGAGAGGATCTGTTGACAAGATGAGAGGATCTGTTGACCAGAAGAGAGGATTTGTTGACCAGAGGAGAGGATCTGTTGACCAGAAGAGAGGATTGACCAGAGGAGAGGATCTGTTGACCAGAAGAGAGGATCTGTTGACCAGAGGAGAGGATCTGTTGACCAGAAGAGAGAATCTGTTTACCAGAAGAGAGGATTTGTTGACAAGAGGAGAGGATCTGTTGACAAGAGGAGAGGATCTGTTGACCAGAAGAGAGAATCTGTGCCAGAGGAGAGGATCCGTTGACCAGAAAGAGAGAATCTGTGCCAGAAAGCGAGGATATGTGACCGAGGAGAGGATCTGTTGACCAGAGAGAGGATCTGTGACCAGAGAGAGAGAGAATCTGTTGACTAGAAGAGAGGATCTGATGACCCGAAGAGAGAATCTGTTAACTAGAAGAGAGGATCTGTTAACCAGAAGAGAGGATCTGTTGACCAGAAGAGAGAATCTGTTGACTAGAAGAGAGGATCTGTTGACCAGAAGAGAGAATCTGTGGACCAGAAGAGCGGGATGTGTTGACCAGGAGGAGAAGATCGTGGACCAGAAGAGGGGGAGATGGAACAGAGGAGAGGATCTGTTGACCAGGAGGAGAGAATCTGTTGCCAGAGAGAGCATCTGTTGCTAGAAGAAGAGGAATCTGGTGACCCGGATAGAGGAGAATCTGTTAACTCGAAGAGAGGACCTGTTTGACCACGAAAAAATGGGCCTGTTGAGTCGCAAGAAGAGAAGGATTGACCAGAGAAGAGGATTGTTGATCTGAAGAGAGGGATCTGTGAAACTAGGAAGAAAGAGAGGATCTGGTGACCAGAAGAGAGCCTCTGTTGAGAGAAAGAAGAGAGGATTTGTTGGACCAGAAGAGAGAATTGTTGACTAGAAGAGGAGAGGATTATGTGACCAGAAAGAGAGATCTGTTGACCAGAGGAGGGATCTGTTGACCAGAAAGAGCGGATTGTTGACCAGAGGGAAGAGGATCTGTTGACAGAGAGAGGGATCTGATACCAGAAGAGAGGATCCTGTTACCAGAAGCGAGGTCTGTTTACCAGAAAGAGAGGATTGACCAGCGGAGAGGATTGTTGACCAGAGGAGAGGATCTGTGCCAGCAAGCGGAGGATCTGTTGACCGGGAGAAGGATCTCGTCGAACAGAAGAGAGGATCTGTTGCCAGAGGAGAGGATCTGTTGGACCAGAAGAGAGGATTGGTGACAGAGGAGAGGGACTGTTGAACAGAAGAAAGGGCCCTGTTGCGTCGCAGAAAGAGAAGAGTTACCAGGAAGAGAGGATTGACAGAGGAGAGTATCTGTGATCAGAGAGAGATCTGTGGGGACAAGATGAGAGGATATGTTGCCAGAAGAGAGGATTTGGTGACCAGAGGAGAGGAATCTGTTGACCGAAGGAGGCTTGACCAGAGGAGAGATTCTGTTGACCGAAGAGAGAGAATATGTCTGACCAGAGGAGAGGATCTGTTGACCAGAAGAGAAAGAGGAGAATCGGTTACAGAAGCGAGGGGAAAATTTGTTGACAAGAGGAGAGGATATGTGGACAAGTGGAGAGGATCTGTTGACCAGAGAGAGATCTGTACCAGAGCGAGGATTTGTTGACCAGAGGAGAGATCTGTTGACCAGAAGAGAGGACTGTTGGACCAGTAGGAGAGGACTCTTTGACAGAAGAGAGAATCTGAGACCAGAAGAGGAGGATCTGGGACCAGGGGGAGGAGAGGATCTGTTGTACAGAAGAGCGAATCGTTGAAGAGGAGAGGATCTGTTGACCAGAAGAGAGAATCTGTGGACCAGACACGAGAGGACTGTTGACCAGAGAGGAGAACATGTTGCTAGAAAAGAGAGGGGATCGGCTGACCCGAGAAGCGAGCGAGAATCTGTTAACTAGAGAGAGGGGATCTGTTGATAGAAGAGAGGATTGTTGACCAGAAGAGAGGATCGTTGACTAGAAGAGAGGATCGGAGACCGAAGAGAGAATATGTTAAACTAGAAGAGAGGATCTGTTGACCAGAAGAGAGGATCTGTTGACCAGAAGAGAGAATCTGTTGACTAGAAGAGAGGATCTGTTGACCAGAAGAAAGGGCCTGTTGCGTCGCAGGACGCAGGCTATACAATTGGTTGCCGCAGGCGATCACTTCTCATCTTCACTCAGGATGGGCACCAGGGGCACATACCTGCCTCATACAAATGCCTATATTGTGCACCAGGCCAGGCCATCACTCCATATGCTCACCAAGGATGGGCACCAGGGGCACATACCTGCCTGACACCTGCCTGATACAAATACTCCCCTTGCACACCGGGCCAGGCCAGGCCATTAATCCTCATGCTAACCAAGGATTGGCACCAGGGGCACATACCTGCCTAACACCTGCCTGATACAAATGCTCCCCTTGCACACCGGGCCAGGCCAGGCCAGGCCAGGCCATTACTCCTCATCCTCACCTAGGATGGGCACCAGGGGCACATACCTGTCTGATACCCCTGCCTTCCTTGCTAAGCCTCGGATCTTGAGGGCTTTGTCCATGTAGGGGAGCAGGAAGTCCAGCCAGGCATCAGGGGGGTTGGAGATGTCGCAGGGGCTGAGGCCAGCGATGATGCCTAAGTCGTTGGTGGTGGGCTCCTGCAATATGTGTGTGTGTGTTTGTGTGTGTATGGATGTGTGAGGCCAGCGATGATGCCCAAGTTGTTGTTGGTGGGTTTCTGCAAGATGTGTGTGCATGTATGTGTGTGTGCATGTGTGTAAGGATGTATGAGGCAGCGATGATGGCTAAGTCGTTGGTGGTGGGTTCCTACAAGATGTGAGTGTGTATGTATGTATGGATGTTTGTGTGTGTGTGTATGTGCGTATGTTTGTATGTGTATGTATGTGTGTGGATGGATGTGCTTGTATGGATGTGTGCATGTATGTATGTGTGTGTATGGATGTGTGTATGTGTGTGTGTGTGTGTGTGTGTGTGGTGGGTGGGTGGGTGGGGGGGAGGTTATGTATGTGTTTGTGTTAGCGAATGTTTGTGTTTGTGGATGCATGCGTGTGCGTGTGTGAGTGTGTGGATCTGTGGATGTGTGTGCGTTTGGATATGAGTGTGGGGGGTGGGTGGTGGTGTGGGGGGGTCATGTGTGGTTGGGGTCTTTATGGGAGGGTTTGCATGACTCATCTATCTACAACAAACATTCTCAACTGACATATCCCCATCACCCAACTAACTTCCCTAAGTACCCAACCAACTAATATATCCCCATCAACCAACTAACCACCATAATTACCCAACTAATTAACTAACTAACATATCCCCATCAACCAACCATCTAAGCACCCTAACTCCCCAACTAACTAACTAATATATCCCCAACAACCAACCAACTAACTAACATATCCCTATCAACTAACCCACTAAACACCGTAACTTCCTAACCAACTAACTAACATATCCCCATCAACCAACCAACAAACCACCCTAACTCCCCAGCCAACTAACTAACATATCCCCATCAACCAACTAACCCACTTGGCCCATCTCACCCAGGGTGGTTTCGTGAGCTTCCAGCCTGGCAAGTTATGCAACATGGGGATTTCTTGGCCCATCTCACCTGGGTTGGTTTCGAGAGCTTCCAGCCTGGCATGTTATGCAACATGAGGTTTTCTGGGACCAAAAAATCCAATTATGTTTGTTGGTATTTTTTTTTCTTTTTTTGAATCAGTATTTTTGGAAGGAGGGTTTTCTTGGCCCATCTCACCCGGGGTGGTTTTGTGAGCTTCCAGCCTGGCATGTTGTGCAGCTGCTTCATTCCCTTCTTCTGGTTGCACTCCATACAAGCCGTCACTAGGTTAGTCCTGCACAGCAGTTTTGTTCAAATAAGTATGCAAGCTGAGTTCAGTTTTTGATAATCAATACATAATGAATAGGCATGAATCCAGGCATGAATTGATTCATAATATTAATAATAATAATACCGGTAATACTACTACTAATACTACTAATACTAATACTTATACTAATACTCATAAATTATATAACATGTGTCTATTATGCAGCTGCTTCATTCCCCTCTCCTGGTTGCGAATCATACAAGCCGTCACTAGGTATTCCTACACAGCAGTTGTATTTCAAGTTATGTAATTAAGCTGAGTTCGGTTGTTAATAATGTATCAATAATGAATAAGCATGAATACCAGCATGAATCGATTATTATTAAAACTAAAAATATTCATTATGGTACATGTGTATGTTATGCAGCTGCTTCATTCCCTTCTTCTGGTCGCTCTTCTCCAAAGCCGTCACTAGGTTAGTCCCACACAGCAGTGTTAGTTCAAGTTACTCATGTAAGCTGCATTCGGTTGTTAACAATGAATACACAAATAATAATAAGAAATTGATGATTCATAAGAATTACAATTGATCATATTGTATGTGCATGTTATGCAGCTGCTTCATTCTCTTCTTCTGGTTACTCTTCTCCCAAGCCGCGACTAGGTAAGTACTACACAGCAGTTTTAGTTCAAATTGAGGTTGTAAGCTGAGCTCGGTTGTGATCAATTAGTGTAAAACAATCGAAAACAGGGGCAAAACGGAGCCCAAAAGGCAGCTGGTGGGTGTGTTGTGAGTCGTTGTGGTGTGTGTGGTTGTGGACCCGTGTGGTGTGGTGGGGTGTGTGGTGGTAGGGGTTGGTGGTGTGGGTTGTGTGTGTCAGTGGTGTGGTGTGGGGTGGTGGGGTGTGTGGTTGGTGTGGTGTGGTGGTGGTGGTGGTGGTGTGAGTGTGTGGGGTGGTGAGTGTTGGTGTGGTGTGTGTGGGTAGTGGTGTGTGTGTGGTGGTGGTGGGTGGTGGTGTTGTGTGTGTGTGTGTGTGTTGTGTGGTGTGTGGGTGGTGGATGTGTGTGTGTGTATAAGGGTGGTGGTGGATAGGGGTGGTGGTGTAGTGTGTAGGTGGTGGATGTGTGTGGGGTGGTAGGTGTGGTGTTGGTGGGTGTGTGGGGGGGTGTGTGTGGTGGTGGGTGGTGTGTGTGTGTGGTGGTAGTGGTGTGGTGGTGTGTGGGTGGTGTGTTGTGTGTGTGGTGGGTGTGGGTGGTGGTGGTGGTCGTGTGTGTGTAGTGTGGTGGAGTGAGTGGTTGTGTGGTGGTGTGGTTGTGTGTGTGATGGTAGTGGTGTGCTGGTGGTTGGGTGGTGGTGGTGTGGTGGTGTGTGGTGAGTGTGGTGTGGTGGTGGTGTGTGGTGGTGGTGTGTGTGTGTGTGGATGGGTGTGTGTGGTGGTGGGTGTGGGTGTGGTGTGTGTGGTGGTGGTGGCTAGTGGGGGCGGTGTGGAAATGTGAAGTTTGGTGTGGTGGTCGGTGGGTGTCGGGGCTGTGTGTGGTGGGGGGGGTGGGGGGGGTGGTGTGGTGGGGGTGTGTGTTGGGGGTGTGTTGGAACAAGGTGGTGGGTGGGGGGTGGTGGTGGGTGGTGGTGTGTGAAGGGGGGGGGGGGGGGGGGGACGCACATGAAGGACTAATGACAAGGCCTCCTCTGTGATGAACATGGTGTGTGTGTGTGTGGTGGTGTGTGTGGTGGTGGTGGTGGTGTGTGTAAGGGGGGGGAGGGGGACGCACCTGCAGGCTCTACTGACAAGGCTGTGAAGAACATGTGTGGTGGTGTGTGGTGGTGTGTGTGGTGGTGGTGGTGGTGTGTGTAAGGGGGGGGAGGGGGGGGGGGGGGGGGGGGGGGGGGGGGGGACGCACTGCAGGCTCTACTGACCAGGGTCTGTGATGAACATTGTAGTGGGTGTGTGTGGGGGTGTGTGTGGTGGTAGGTGGGGGGGTGTGTTAAGGGGGGGAGGGGAGGGGCGCGGCGGGGGGGGGGGGGGGGGGGGGGGAAGAAAATGAAGGATTACATGAAAGGGTGTGAGAAAATGTGTGGGGTATGGTGTGTGTGTGGTCGTGCTGAGTGAGGGTGTGGTGTGGATGGTGAGGTTTGTGCTGTGTGTGGTGGGTGTGTGGTGGTGGTGCGTGGTGTGGGTGTGTGTGGTCATGGCTCGGTGGGGTGTGTGTGTGGGGGGGGTGGGGGGGGGCGTCTCGGGCTGGGGGGGGGGGGAGAAGGGGGGGGGTGTTGCGGGTGGGGGGGGGGGGGGGGGGGGGTTGGGGGGGGGGGGGGGGGGGGAGTGGGGGGCGCGGGGGGTGGTGTGGGTGTCGGGTGGGGCGGTGTGTGGGTGGGGGTGGTGGGTGGGGGGTGGTGGTGGGGGATGTAAGGGGGGGGAGGGGGGGGAGGGGGACGAAAACGCAGGACTCTACTGACAAGGGTGTGTGATGAACATGTGTAGTGTGTGTGTGTGGTGGTGTGTTTGGTGGTGGTGATGGGGTGTGTAAGGGGGGGGGGGGGGGGCCGGACCGCGGGGGGGACGCACCCTGCAGGCTCTTCTACTGACAATCGGTGTGATGAAAAATGTGTAGTGTGTTGTGTGGTGGTGTGGGTGGTGTGGGGTGGTGTGTGTAAGGGGGGGGGGGGGGGGGGGGGGGGACGCACCTGCAGACCGACTGAAAAGGGTTGGGATGAACATGTGTGGTGTGTGTGTTGGTGGTGTTGTGTGGTGGTGGTGGTGGTGTGTGTAAGGGGGGGGGGGGGGGAAGAAAATGCAGGATATAAGTGAACAAGGTAGTGATGAAAATGTGTGGTGTGTGTGTGTGTGTGTGGGTGTGGTGGCCCTATTTTATTTTCATGTCTGTGTGTGGGGAGGGGGGGGGGGGGGGGGGAAGGGGGGGGGGGAGCAAGGTGAGGGGGACCGAAAAGGAAAGGAGAGAAGGACAAGGATGAGGATGAAAATGTGTGGTGGTTGTGTGTGGGCTGTATGTGGTGGATGGTGTGGTGTGGTTTGATGGTGGAGTTGTGTGTGTGTGTTGGGTGTGGTGGTGTGTGTAAGGGGGGGGAGGGGGACGCACCTGCAGTCTCTACTGACAAGGCTCATTTAGTTAAACGTCGACGACCGGGCGCACCAGCCGAGGGCCATCACTCTCAGTCCCCTTCACCATAAGGTCATTGTATATGAAACGCACTAACAACCAAACACACCCACACCACACGTCGACACACAAAACCAACAAACAGACAAACAAACGAGTCGACGACACACAAACCACACACACACCCACACACACGTCGCACACAAACCCGCCCACACACCCACACACACGTCGCACACAAACCCACCCACACACCCACACACACGTCTATGAAACGCACTCACCAGGTATGTTTTCATTGACCAAATTGGCCTGCGCTTTAGCGCACTTGAGAACAAAAAAACTGCGCTTTGTAGTGCAAAAGACGCAAAAATTTCTTGCTGAGCCCACAGGGGGGGTGCAAAAAACTGCTGGGGAATGCCGCGAGGGGCTCAAAAAGGCAGCGCGCCAGCGCGCAAAACGCGGCACGATTTGAAAGTAAAGTTACCCACGGGGAATAATGGTGTTGATCCCCCCCCTAAGAGTCACACGTTTCACTGATATAAATGGCTATAGTGGTGACCCAGAATCGCTTGAGGATGAAGGCGGGGGTCAACTCCCCTCGGTCGATTTAGCATTCAGGTCGTTTAAACCGAGATGGTACCTTGTCCAGTTGAGGTAGGGGATCGCTCCCCACCCATGTACGACGGGCTCCCTTAACCACCTAAACATACAGGATGTACATGATCCACCGTCATCATCATCATCATCATCACCACCACCACAATCGTCATCACCACTACCACCACCACCTTTTTTAAAATAACTAATAATGTTGACCGCACTCACCAGGTGTTCTTTCCACCTAAGCAGACAGGATGAACATGATCCACCGTCATCATCATCATCATTACCACCACCACCTTAATCATCACCACCACCACCACCACCTTTTTTAAATAACTAATAATGTTAACCGCACTCACCAGGTGTTCTTTCCACCTAAGCAGACAGGATGTACATGATCCACCGTCATCATCATCATCATTACCACCACCACCTTAATCATCACCACCACCACCACCACCTTTTTAAAAATAACTAATAATGTTAACCGCACTCACCAGGTGTTCTTTCCACCTAAGCAGACAGGATGTACATGATCCACCGTCATCATCATCATCATTACCACCACCACCACAATCGTCATCACCACCACCACCACCTTTTTTAAAATAACTAATAATGTTAACCGCACTCACCAGGTGTTCTTTCCACCTAAGCAGACAGGATGTACATGATCCACCGTCATCATCATCATCATTACCACCACCACCTTAATCATCACCACCACCCACCACACACCTTTTTTAAAATAACTAATAATGTTAACCGCACTCACCAGGTGTTCTTTCCACCTAAGCAGACAGGATGTACATGATCCACCGTCATCATCATCATCATTACCACCACCACCACAATCGTCATCACCACCACCACCACCTTTTTTAAAATAACTAATAATGTTAACCGCACTCACCAGGTGTTCTTTCCACCTAAGCAGACAGGATGTACATGATCCACCGTCATCATCATCATCATTACCACCACCACCTTAATCATCACCACCACCACCACCACCTTTTTTAAAAGAAACTAATAATGTTTAACCGCACTCACCAGGTGTTCCTTTCCACCTAAGCAGACAGGATGTACATGATCCACCGTCATCATCATCATCATTACCACCACCACCTTAATCATCACCACCACCACCACCACCTTTTTTAAAATAACTAATAATGTTAACCGCACTCACCAGGTGTTCTTTCCACCTAAGCAGACAGGATGTACATGATCCACCGTCATCATCATCATCATTACCCACCACCACCTTAATCATCACCACCACCACCACCACCTTTTTTAAAATAACTAATAATGTTAACCGCACTCACCAGGTGTTCTTTCCACCTAAGCAGACAGGATGTACATGATCCACCGTCATCATCATCATCATTACCACCACCACCTTAATCATCACCACCACCACCACCACCTTTTTTAAAATAACTAATAATGTTAACCGCACTCACCAGGTGTTCTTTCCACCTAAGCAGACAGGATGTACATGATCCACCGTCATCATCATCATCATTACCACCACCACCTTAATCATCACACACCACCACCACCACCTTTTTTAAAATAACTAATAATGTTAACCGCACTCACCAGGTGTTCTTTCCACCTAAGCAGACAGGATGTACATGATCCACCGTCATCATCATCATCATTACCACCACCACCTTAATCATCACCACCACCACCACCACCTTTTTTAAAATAACTAATAATGTTAACCGCACTCACCAGGTGTTCTTTCCACCTAAGCAGACAGGATGTACATGATCCACCGTCATCATCATCATCATCACCGCCCACCTTAATCATCACCACCACCACCACCACCTTTTTTAAAATAACTAATAATGTTAACCGCACTCACCAGGTGTTCTTTCCACCTAAGCAGACAGGATGTACATGATCCACCGTCATCATCATCATCATTACCACCACCACCTTAATCATCACCACCACCACCACCACCTTTTTTAAAATAACTAATAATGTTAACCGCACTCACCAGGTGTTCTTTCCACCTAAGCAGACAGGATGTACATGATCCACCGTCATCATCATCATCATTACCACCACCACCTTAATCATCACCACCACCACCACCACCTTTTTTAAAATAACTAATAATGTTAACCGCACTCACCAGGTGTTCTTTCCACCTAAGCAGACAGGATGTACATGATCCACCGTCATCATCATCATCATTACCACCACCACCTTAATCATCACCACTACCACCACCACCTTTTTTTAAATAACTAATAATGTTAACCGCACTCACCAGGTGTTCTTTCCACCTAAGCAGACAGGATGTACATGATCCACCGTCATCATCATCATCATTACCACCACCACCTTAATCATCACCACCACCACCACCACCTTTTTTTAAAATAACTAATAATGTTAACCGCACTCACCAGGTGTTCTTTCCACCTAAGCAGACAGGATGTACATGATCCACCGTCATCATCATCATCATTACCACCACCACCTTAATCATCACCACCACCACCACCACCTTTTTTAAAATAACTAATAATGTTAACCGCACTCACCAGGTGTTCTTTCCACCTAAGCAGACAGGATGTACATGATCCACCGTCATCATCATCATCATTACCACCACCACCTTAATCATCACCACCACCACCACCACCACCTTTTTAAAATAACTAATAATGTTAACCGCACTCACCAGGTGTTCTTTCCACCTAAGCAGACAGGATGTACATGATCCACCGTCATCATCATCATCATTACCACCACCACCTTAATCATCACCACCACCACCACCACCACCTTTTTTAAAATAACTAATAATGTTAACCGCACTCACCAGGTGTTCTTTCCACCTAAGCAGACAGGATGTACTGATCCACCGTCATCATCATCATCCATTACCACCACCACCTTAATCATCACCACCACCACCACCACCTTTTTTAAAATAACTAATAATGTTAACCGCACTCACCAGGTGTTTTTTCCACCTAAGCAGACAGGATGTACATGATCCACCGTCATCATCATCATCATTACCACCACCACCTTAATCATCACCACCACCACCACCACCTTTTTTAAAATAACTAATAATGTTAACCGCACTCACCAGGTGTTCTTTCCACCTAAGCAGACAGGATGTACATGATCCACGTCATCATCATCATCATTACCACAACCACCTTATCAATCGACCACTAACACACCACCTGTTTTAAATAACTTAATAATGTTAAACGAAATAACAGGTGTTCTTCAACCTAAGCAGACAGGGATGACATGATCCACCGTCATTCATCATCATCATTACCACCACCAACTTAATCAAATCACCACCACCACCCCACATTTTTGAAAATAAATAATAATGGTAAACCGCACTCACCAGGTGTTCTTCCAATCTAAAGCAGGGAAAGGATGTTTTTTTTTGTGTTTTTTTTTTTGTACATGATCAACCGTATTAATCATCCAATCATTACCACCACCACCAAATCAGTCAGCAACCACCACCACCACCTTTTTTAAAAAGAACTAATAATGTTAACCGCACTCACCAGGTTTTCTTTCACTCCAAGCAGACAGGATGTACATGGATACCACCGTAATCATCACATCATCATTACCACCAAACCTTAATCATCACCACCAACCACCACCACCACCTTTTTTTAAAATAACTAATAATGTTAACCGCCACGCACCAGTGTTCGTTCCAAAAACTAAACCGAAGCAGACAGATGGTAAAGAGAAACCGGTAATCACATCACATTTACCAAAAACAACCTGAATCATCCACCCACCAACACCAACCACTTTTTTAAACATAACTAATAATGTAACCGCCACTCCAGGTGTTCTTTCCACCTAAGCAGGACAGGATGTACATGATCACCGCATCATCATCATCATTACCCACCACCCAGTAGTCATCACCACCACCAACACACTTTTTTACATAACTAATAATGTGTTTAACCGCACTCACAGGTGTTCTTTCCACATAACAGACAGGTGTACAGGGATCCACCGTCATCATCATCATTCCATTTACCCAACACCACCTTAATCATCACACCACACCAACACCTTTTTAAATAAATAATAAGTAACCGCACTCACCAGGGTTCTTTCCACCTAAGCACAGGACAGGAGAAACATGACTCCCACCGTCTCATCATTACATCATTAACACCAGACACCTTAATCATACACCACCACCACCACCACCTTTTTTAAAATAAACTCTAATAATGTTAACCGCCACTCCACCAGGTTGATCTTTCACCTAGCCGACAGGAGGTACTGATCTCCACCGTCATCATAATTCATATACCACCACCACGATTAATCATCACCACAACCACAACAAACCTTTTTTAAATAATAATAATGTTACCGCAACTCAACAGGTGTTCTTTCCACAAAGCCAGGACACGGATGTACATGATCCACCGTCATCATCATCATCATTACCACCACCACCTTAATCATCACCACCACCACCACCACCTTTTTTAAAATAACTAATAATGTTAACCGCACTCACCAGGTGTTCTTTCCACCTCTAAGCCAGACAGGATTACATGATCCACACCGATCATCATCATCATCATTACCACCACCACCTTAATCATCACCACCACCACCACCACCTTTTTAAAATAACTAATAATGTTAACCGCACTCACCAGGTGTTCTTTCCACCTAAGCAGACAGGATGTACATGATCCACCGTCATCATCATCATCATTACCACCACCACCTTAATCATCACCACCACCACCACCACCTTTTTTAAAATAACTAATAATGTTAACCGCACTCACCAGGTGTTCTTTCCACCTAAGCAGACAGGATGTACATGATCCACCGTCATCATCATCATCATTACCACCACCACCTTAATCATCACCACCACCACCACCACCTTTTTTAAAAACTATAATGTTAACCGCACTCACCAGGTGTTCTTTCCACCTAAGCAGACAGGATGTACATGATCCACCGTCATCATCATCATCATTACCACCACCACCTTAATCATCACCACCACCACACCCACCCTTTTTTAAAATAACTAATAATGTTAACCGCACTCACCAGGTGTTTCTTTCCACCTAAGACAAGGATGTACATGATCCACCGTCATCATCATCATCATTACCACCACCACCTTATCATCACCACCACCACCACCACCTTTTTTTAAATAACTAATAATGTTAACCGCACTCACCAGGTGTTCTTTCCACCTAAGCAGACAGGATGTACATGATCCACCGTCATCATCATCATCATTACCACACCACCTTAATCATCACCACCACCACCACCACCTTTTTTAATAACTAATAATGTTAACCGCACTCACCAGGTGTTCTTTCCACCTAAGCAGACAGGATGTACATGTCCACCGTCATCATCATCATCATTACACCACCACACCTTAATCATACACCACCACCACCACCCACCTTTTTTAAAATAACTAATAATGTTAACCGCACTCACCAGGTTTTCTTTCCACCTAAGCAGACAGGAGTACATGATCCACCGTCATCATCTCATCATTACCACCACCACCTTAATCATCACCACCACCACCACCACCTTTTTTAAAATAACTAATAATTTAACCGCACTCACCAGTGTTTCTTTCCACCTAACAGACAGGATGTACATGATCCACCGTCATCATCATCATCATTACCACCACCCTTAATCATCACCACCACCACCACCACCTTTTTAAAATAACTAATATGTTAACCGCACTCACCAGGTGTTTTTCTTCCACCTAAGCAGACGGATGTACATGATCCACCGTCATCATCATCATCATTACCACCACCACCACCTTAATCATCACCACCACCACCACCACCTTTTTTAAAATAACTAATAATGTTAACCGCACTCACCAGGTGTTCTTTCCACCTAAGCAGACAGGATGTACATGATCCACCGTCATCATCATCATCATTACCACCACCACCTTAATCATCACCACCACCACCACACCCTTTTTAAAATAACTAATATGTTAACCGCACTCACCAGGTGTCTTTTCCACCTAAGCAGACAGGATGTACATGATCCACCGTCTCATCATCATCATTACCACCACCACCTTAATCATCACCACCACCACCACCACCTTTTTTAAATAACTAATAATGTTAACCGCACTCACCAGTGTTTCTTTCCACCTAAGCAGACAGGATGTACATGATCCACCGTCACATCATCATCATTACCACCACCACCTTAATCATCACCACCACCACCACCACCTTTTTTAAAATAACATAATGTTAACCGCACTCACCAGGTGTTCTTTCCACCTAGCAGACAGGATGTACATGATCCACCGTCATCATCATCATCATTACCACCACCACCTTAATCATCACCACCACCACCACCACCTTTTTTAAAATAACTAATAATGTTAACCGCACTCACCAGGTGTTCTTTCCACCTAAGCAGACAGGATGTACATGATCCACCTCATCATCATCATCTCATACACCACACCACCTTAATCATCACCACCACCACCACCACCTTTTTTAAATAACTAATAATGTTAACCGCACTCACCAGGTGTTCTTTCCACCTAAGCAGACAGGATGTACATGATCCACCGTCATCATCATCATTACCACCACCACCTTAATCATCACCACCACCACCACCACCTTTTTTAAAATAACTAATAATGTTAACCGCACTCACCAGGTGTTCTTTCCACCTAAGCGACAGGATGTACATGATCCACCGTCATCATCATCATCATTACCACCACCACCTTAATCATCACCACCACCACCACCACCTTTTTTAAAACAACTAATATGTTACCGCACTCACCAGGTTTTTCTTTCCACCTAACAGACAGGATGTACATGATCCACCGTCATCATCATCATCATTACCACCACCACCTTAATCATCACCACCACCACCACCACCACCTTTTTTAAAATAACTAATAATGTTAACCGCACTCACCAGGTGTTCTTTCCACCTAAGCAGACAGGATGTACATGATCCACCGTCATCATCATCATCATTACCACCACCACCTTAATCATCACCACCACCACCACCACCTTTTTTAAATAACTAATAATGTTAACCGCACTCACCAGGTGTTCTTTCCACCTAAGCAGACAGGATGTACATGATCCACCGTCATCATCATCATCATCATTACCACCACCACCTTAATCATCACCACCACCACCACCACCTTTTTTAAAATAACTAATAATGTTAACCGCACTCACCGTGTCTTTCCACCTAAGCAGACAGGATGAACATGATCCACCGTCATCATCATCATCATTACCACCACCACCTTAATCATCACCCACACCACCACCACCTTTTTAAAAAACTAATATGTTTAACCGCACTCACCAGGTGTTCTTTCCACCTAAGCAGACAGGATGTACATGATCCACCGTCATCATCATCATCATTACCACCACCACCTATCATCACCACCACCACCACACCTTTTTTAAAATAACTAATAATGTTAACCGCACTCACCAGGTGTTCTTTCCACCTAAGCAACAGGATGTACATGACCACCGTCATCATCATCATCATTACCACCACCACCTTAATCATCACCACACCACCACCACCACTTTTTTTAAATACTAATAATGTTACCGCACTCCCAGGTGTTCTTTCCACCTAAGCAGACAGATGTACATGATCCCCCGTCATCATCATCATCATTACCACCACCACCTTAATCATCACCACCACCACCACCACCTTTTTTAATAACTAATAATGTTAACCGCACTCACCAGGTGTTCTTTCCACCTAAGCAGACAGGATGTACATGATCCACCGTCATCATCATCATCATTACCACCACCACCTACTCACAACCACCACCACCACACCTTTTTTAAAATAACTAATAATGTTAACCGCACTCACCAGTGTTCTTTCCACCTAAGCAGACAGGATGTACATGATCCACCGTCATCATCATCATCATTACCACCACCACCACCTTAATCATCACCACCACCACCACCACCACCTTTTTTAAAATAACTAATAATGTTACCCGCACTCACCAGGTGTTCTTTCCACCTAAGCAGACGGATGTACATGATCCACCGTCATCATCATCATCATTACCACCACCACCTTAATCATCACCACCACCACCACCACCTTTTTTAAAATAACTAATAATGTTAACCGCACCACCAGGTGTTCTTTCCACCTAAGCAGACAGGATGTACATGATCCACCGTCATCATCATCATCATTACCACACCACCTTAATCATCACCACCACCACCACCACCTTTTTAAAATAACTAATAATGTTAACCGCACTCACCAGTGTTCTTTCCACTAAGCAGACAGGATGTACTGTTCCACCGTCATCATCATCATCATCATTACCACCACCACCTTAATCATCACCACCACCACCACCACCACCTTTTTTAAAATAACTAAATGTTAACCGCACTCACCAGGTGTTTCTTTCCACCTAAGCAGACAGGATGAACATGATCCACCGTCATCATCACATCATTACCACCACCACCTTAATCATAACCACCACCACCACCACCTTTTTTAAAATGACTAATAATGTTAACCGCACTCACCAGGTGTTCTTTCCACCTAAGCAGACAGGATGTACATGATCCACCGTCATCATCATCATCATTACCACCACCACCTTAATCATCACCACCACCACCACCACCTTTTTTAAATAACTAATAATGTAACCGCACTCACCAGGTGTTCTTTCCACCTAAGCAGACAGGATGTACATGATCCACCGTCATCATCATCATCATTACCACCACCACCTTAATCATCACCACCACCACCACCACCTTTTTTAAATAACTAATAATGTTAACCGCACTCACCAGGTGTTTCTTTCCACCTAAGCAGACAGGATGTACATGATCCACCGTCATCATCATCATCATTACCACCACCACCTTAATCATCACCACCACCACACCCACCTTTTTTAAATAACTAATAATGTTAACCGCACTCACCAGGTGTTCTTTCCACCTAAGCAGACAGGATGTACATGATCCACCACGTCATCATCATCATCATTACCACCACCACCTTAATCATCACCACCACCACCACCACCTTTTTTAAAATAACTAATAATGTTAACCGCACCACCAGGTGTTCTTTCCACCTACAGACAGGATTACTGATCCACCGTCATCAATCATCACATTACCACCACCACCTTAATCATCACCACCACCCACACCACCTTTTTTAAATAACTAATAATGTTAACCGCACTCACCAGGTGTTCTTTCCACCTAAGCAGACAGGATGTACATGATCCACCTCATCATCATCATCATTACCACCACCACCTTAATCATCACCACTACCACCACCACCTTTTTTTAAATAACTAATAATGTTAACCGCACTCACCAGGTGTTCTTTCCACCTAAGCAGACAGGATGTACATGATCCACCGTCATCATCATCATCATTACCACCACCACCTTAATCATCACCACCACCACCACCACCTTTTTTAAAATAACTAATAATGTTAACCGCACTCACCAGGTGTTCTTTCCACCTAAGCAGACAGGAGTACATGATCCACCGTCATCATCATCACATACCACCACCACCACCTAAATCATCACCACACCCACCACAACCTTTTTTAAATAACTAATAATGTTAACCGCACTCACCAGGTGTTCTTTCCACCTAAGCAGACAGGATGTACATGATCCACCGTCATCATCACATCATTACCACCACCACCTTAATCATCACCACCACCACCACCACCTTTTTAAAATAACTAATAAGGTTAACCGCACTCACCAGTGTTTTCTTCCACCTAAGCAGACAGGATGTACATGATCCACCGTCATCATCATCATCATCATTACCACCACCACCTTAATCACACCACACCACCACCACCTTTTTTAAATAACTATATGTTAACCGCACTCACCAGGTGTTCTTTCCACCTAAGCAGACAGGATGTACATGATCCACCGTCATCATCATCATCATTACCACACCACCTTAATCATCACCACCACCACCACCACCTTTTTTAAATAACTAATAATGTTAACCGCACTCCCCAGGTGTTTCTTTCCACCTAAGCAGACGGATGTACATGATCCACCGTCATCATCATCATCATTACCACCACCACCTTAATCTCACCACCACCACCACCACCACCCTTTTTTAAAATAACAATAATGTTTAACCGCACTCACCAGTGTTCTTTCCACCTAAGCACAGGATGTACATGATCCACCGTCATCATCATCATCATTACCACCACCACCTTAATCATCACCACCACCACCACCACCTTTTTTAAAAATAACTATGTTAACCGCACTCACCAGGTGTTCTTTCACCTAAGCGACAGGATGTACTGATCCACCGTCATCATCATCATCATTACCACCACCACCTTAATCATCACCACCACCACCACCACCTTTTTTAAATAACTAATAATGTTAACCGCACTCACCAGTTGTTCTTTCCACCTAAGCAACAGGATGTACATGATCCACCTCATCATCATCATCATTACCACCACCACCTTAATCATCACCACCACCACCACCACCTTTTTTAAAATAACTAATATGTTTAACCGCACTCACCAGGTGTTCTTTCCACCTAAGCAGACAGGATGTACATGATCCCCGTCATCATCATCATCATTACCACCACCACCTTAATCATCACCACCACCACCACCACCTTTTTTAATAACTAATAATGTTAACCGCACTCACCAGGTGTTCTTTCCACCTAAGCAGACAGGATGTACATGACCACCGTCATCATCATCATCATTACCACCACCACCTTAATCATCACCACCACCACCACCACCTTTTTTAAAATAACTAATAATGTTAACCGCACTCACCGGTGTTCTTCCCACATAGCAGACAGGATGTACATGATCCACCGTCATCATCATCATCATTACCACCACCACCTTAATCATCACCACCACCACCACCACCTTTTTAAAAATAACTAATAATGTTAACCGCACTCACCAGGTGTTCTTTCCACCTAAACATACAGGATGTACATGATCCATCGTCATCATCATCATTATCTCCTCCACCACCACCACCTTCATCGATGCAACTAACCACTTATATTAAACCGCACTCACCAGGTGTTCTTGCCACCCAAGCAAACAGGATGTACATGATCCACCGTCAAGGTCTTGTTGTCGCCGCAGTACCTATGTGGTAGGAGAGGTGTGATGTATGTATGTATGAGTGTGCTTGTGTGGATCTAGGGGACGAATTATATGTGATGCATTAGGGGCTTCTCTTTTCACCTTAGCATACAGGATGTGCATGATCCACTGTCATGATCTCGTTGATGCCGCTGTACCTAAGTGGTAGAAAATGTGTGATGTAAAATGTGTGGTGTATGTATGTAAATACACGACCCCATAAAAAAAACTAAATCCATTGGGCACACAGGATGCACATGATCCACCGTCAATGTCTTGTTGTCACCGCAGTACCTATGTGGTGCGAGTGGTGTGATTTATGGATGTGTGTACTTGTTTGGATACACTACATAACATTGGGCTTGTAAAGCAGAGTGCTGGACCATTGGGCATACAGGGCATACCTAAAACCTACAAAACAAAAGGCACACAGGATGTACATGATCCACCGTCAAGGTCTTGTTGCCCCCCCCCCCCCCACACACACACCCCATACGCCCTCGTGACTCACCGGCATTGGAACCTGTCACGAACAAACACATTGCGTCGGGTTTCATGCAACCCAGCAGTATATCTCATTCTGTTACCCCCCCCTCCCCCCCCCCCCCCCCCCACACACACTACACACACACACCATACCCGCCCTGGACTCACTGGCATTGGAACTGTCACAAACAACACATTGCGTCGGGTGCATGCAGCCCAGCTGTAAAACTCATTCTTGTTACTCCTCCCCCCCCCCCCCCCCCTCCCCCCCCCCCCCACACACACCACACGCACCCATGATTCACTTGCATTGGAACCTGTCAAAAACAAAACACATTACGTCGGGTGCATGCAACCCAGCTGTATACCTCATTCTTGTTACTCCCCCCCCCCCCCCCCCCACGCACAACACCCACACCACACACCACACCACACGCACCCATGATTCACTTGCATTGGAACCTGTCAAAAAACAACACACATTACTCGGGTGCATGCAACCCAGCTGTATACCTCATTCTTGTTACCCCCCCCCCCCACCCCCCCCACCCCCCCCCCCAACACACACACATACACACACAGACCACACACACACCCCATACGCCCCAGTGACTCACTTGCATTGAAACCTGTCACGAACGAATACATTGCGTCGGGTGCATGCACCCCACCCCACACACCCCGCACACCCTCACTCACCCCCCCAGACCCCGTGACTTGCTGGCATTGGAACCTGTCCACGAGCAAACACTTGCGTCTGTTGCATTCAACCCAGCTGTAAAACCGCATTCTTCTTACCCCCCCCCCCCCCCCCCCCCACACACACACACACACGCACACACAGACCACACACACACCCCATACGCCCTCATGACTCACTGGCATTGGACCCTGTAACGAACACACCAGCCCGGCGTGTGCATACAAACCCAGCTGTATACCTTCATCTTCTTACCCCCCCCCCCCCCCCCCCCCACACACACACACACATACACACACAGACCCCACACACACACCATACACCCTCGTGACTCACTGGCATTGGAACCTGTCACGAACGAAAACATTGCGTCGAGTGCATGCACCCCACCCCTCACACCCCCACCCCACACACCCCGCATGCCACCCCCAGACCCCGTGACTCGCTAGCATTGGAACCTGTCAAATACAAACACATTGCGTCGAGTGCATGCAAGCCGGCGCTGTACTCATTACCTCATTCTCATTACCCCCCCACCCCCCCCACACACACACCCCCACACACATACAACTCACCCCACCCACCCACCTCCACATATGCCCCCTTGACTTACAGGCATTGAAACCTGTCACGAACAATCACGTTGCGCCGGGTGCATGCATCCCCCAACCTCCCAAATCCGATCGGGCTATGTCAAAATTCCTAGCGACTACCAAAGCCTTTTGCTAGTAAGCAATTTTACGAATGATCTCCAGCCACATATAATCAATTACGAACTGGATTTACCCCCAAAGCCTTTACGAAGCCCAATTAAGCGGGAATTACGAGTCTGGATATCATCCCCAAAGCCGTTTACAAAGCCTTAATCAAATTCCGGACGACTGGATTTATACCCTCCAAAGCCTTTTACGAAGCCAGTTAGCAAATTCCGAGCTGGATTTCATCCCCAAAGCCTGTTACAAAGCCTATTAATCAAATTACGGACTGGATTTACCCCCAAAGCCTTTTACGAAGCCCAGTTAGCAAATACGAGCTGGATTTCATCCCCCAAAGCCTGTTACAAAGCCTATAATCAAATTACGAACTGGATTTACCCCCAAAGCCTTTTACGAGCCCAGTTAGCAAATTACGAGCTGGATTCATCCCCAAAGCCTGTTACAAAGCCTATAATCAAATTACGAACTGGATTTACCCCCAAAGCCTTTTACGAAGCCCATTAGCAAATTACGAGCTGGATTCATCCCCAAAGCCTGTTACAAAGCCTATAATCAATTACGGACTGGATTCCGATGGGGGTGGGGTAGTGTGTGTGTCGGTGGTGTGTGGTGGTGGTGTGAGGTGGTGGTGTGTGTGTCGGCGGTGTGTGGTGGTGGTGTGAGGTGGTGGTGTGTGTGGTGGTGGTGGTGTATGTGGTGATGGTGGTGGTGGTGGTGGTGTGTGTGGTGATGGTGGTGGTGGTGTGTGTGTGTGTCTATTTATACATCAATCCATCTTGTGTCTATGAGTGCCTCAAATTTGCAAGCTCTAGTACTGTCACTGCCCCAGCTTGTTCTCCGACCAGGGCAAGACGGTGTGATGGTGGTGGTGGTGAAGGCGGTGTGTGTGTCTATTTATACAGTAATCCATCTAGTGTCTATGAGTGCCTCACATTTGCAAGCTCTAGTACTGTCACTACCCCAGCTTGGTCTCCGACCAGGGCAAGACGGTGGGGGTGTGAGGGGTCCCAGGACAAGTCATCCAGTCTCTTGCCCAGGGTGATGCGCTTTCCTTGGGGAGGCAGAATCGTCAATGTTTGCTCCAGGGCCTCCGTGCTACTGCAGCGTCGCTCTGCATCGCTGAGAGGGTGGGGGTAGTGGTTGGGAGGAGGAGGATGAGGGTGGGGGGTTGGGAGTATTGGGAGGGACAGGGGGTTGTGGGGGGGGGGTGAGGGTAGTGGTGAGGGTAGTTGTGAGGTTAGAGGGCAGGGAATCGTCGATGTTGCCTCCGGGCCTCCGTGTACTGCAGCATAGCTATGCATCGATGGGAGGGTGGGGGGTTAGTGGGGGGAGGAGGGGGATGAGGGTGGGGGGAGAATTGGGAGGGCGTGGGGTGAGGGGGCTGAGGGGGGGTGAGAGGGGGGAAGTGGGGGGAGGGGGGTGAGGGTGGGTGTGAGGGTCGGTAAGATTAGAGGGCAGAATCGTCGATGTTTGTTCCAGGGCCTCCGTGCTACTGCAGCATAGATCTGCACGATTGGGAGGGTGGGGGTAGTGGCTGGGAGGAGGGGGCTGAGGGTGGGGGGCAGTATTGGGGGACGGGGGGGCCTGAGGGGGGGGGGTGGGGGCAGTGGTGGGAGGAGGAGGGGTGTGAGGTGGGTGTGGGGTTAGGGTGAGATTAGAGGACGGAATCGTCAATGGTTTGTTCAAGGGCTCGCCGTGCTGCTACTGCAGCATCGCTCTGCATCGCTGGGAGGGTGGGGGGTAGTGGTGGGAGGAGGGGGGTTCCTCCTCGTCATCACCAGAAGCGTCGTTGTCACCACCATCATTCATCACACAGAAGGTAGTCATCACTACACAAAACCTACACACATAGTCACCACCATTCACCACCCGTTATCAATCACTCATCACCATCGTCAATATCGTCGTCACCACCGTTATCATCATCATGACCATCATCGTCGTCACCACCGTTATCATCACCACCGGTATCATCATCATCACCACCATCGTCACCATCGTCGTCACCACCGTTATCATCATCATCATCATCACCATCGTCAATATCGTCGTCACCACCGTTATCATCATCATGACCATCATCGTCGTCACCACCTTTATCATCACCACCGTTATCATCATCGTCACCACCATCGTCACCATCATTGTCATAATCACCGGTATCATCATCATCACCACCGTCATCATCATCATCATTACCACCATCATCGCCGTCATCATCACCACCATCATCACCATCATCGTCGTCAGCACTGTTATCATGAGAAGATACCCGTATCTGGCGTCCTGTCTATTCTCCAAGTTGGCAGCAATCTTCTCAGCCTCATGTCGAAGCGTTTCAAAGCTGACAAGATGGGACCATCGGACCATCATCACCATATGACAGGGCACGTACCTGGTATCATTTCTATTCTCTAAGTTGGCAGCAATCTTTTCAGCCTCATGTCGAAGCGTTTCAAAGCTGACTAGATGGGACCATCGGACCATCATCACCATACGACAGGGCACGTACCTGGTATCATTTCTATTCTCTAAGTTGGCAGCAATCTTTCCAGCCTCATGTCGAAGCGTTTCAAAGCTAAACAGGCTCAAGACTCCATGCTTCTGGATGAAGGCCACTTGCTGGCCATCAGAGTGAAAGGCAAGGTTGCACACAGAGGCAGCGCCGTTGGGATCCAAAGCACTTCCTCCTTGCAGTGAGTCAAAGCTTGCTGCCTGGGAGGGGAAGAAATGGTGTGGTTGGCAGCGGTGGTGGTGGTGCTAGTGGTAGTCGTGGTGGGAGTGGTGGACTGGCATGCCTCCTCCTTGCAATGAGTCAAAGCTAAACAGGCTCAAGACTCCATGCTTCTGGATGAAGGCCACTTGCAGGCCATCAGAGTGAAACGCAAGGTTGCACACAGAGGCAGCGCCGTTGGGATCCAAAGCACCTCCTCCTTGAAGTGAGTCAAAGCTTGCTGCCTGGGAGGGGAAGAAGTGGTGTGGTTGGCGGTGGTGGTGGTGGTGCTAGTGGTAGTCGTGGTGGGAGTGGCGGTGCTTGTGGTTGTGGTGGTGGACTGGCATGCCTCCACCTTGCAGTGAGTCAAAGCTTGCTGCCTGGGATAGGCAGGGTGTGATCGGTGGTGGTGGTGGTGGTGGTGGTGGTACTAGTGGTAGTGGTAGACGTGGTAGTGGCGGTGCTTGTGGTGGTGGTGGTGGACTGGCATGCCTCCTCCTTGCAGTGAGTCAAAGCTTGCTGCCTGGGATAGGCAGGGTGTGACTGGTGGTGGTGGTGGTGGTAGTGGTAGGCGTGGTAGTGGCGGTGCTTGTGGTGGTGGTGGTGGACTGGCATGCCTCCTCCTTGCAGTGAGTCAAAGCTTGCTGCCTGGGATAGGCAGGGTGTGATTGGTGGCGGTGGTGGTGGTGGTGGTGGTGGTACTAGTGGTAGTGGTAGACGTGGTAGTGGCGGTGCTTGTGGTGGTGGTGGTGGACTGGCATGCCTCCTCCTTGCAGTGAGTCAAAGCTTGCTGCCTGCCCGTGCAAGTTTGTACGATATCATATGGTATCATACCCGCATATGGTCAACATCATATAATATGCCGGTGCCTATCCATATAAGATTCAACAAACATACAAATACACACAAACACACACACTAACACGCCCGCACAAACACACACGCTAACCTACATACCTACAGTTATCCATCTAGTCTATCTCATATTCACACACACACACACACAAAAACACACATCAACCTACATACATACAGTTATCCATCTAGTCTATCTCATATTCACACACACACACACAAAAACACACATCAACCTACATACATACAGTTATCCATCTAGTCTATCTCATATTCACACACACACACAAAAACTCACATCAACCTACATACATACAGTTATCCATCTAGTCTATCTCATATTCACACACACACACACAAAACACACACTAACCTACATACATACAGCTATCCATTTATTCAATTTCATATTCCTAACCAAACCAAACCAAACCAACTTCAACCCACATACTAACCTACATACATACAGTTATCCATCTAGTCCATCTCATATTCACACACACAAATATAAACCTGCACAAAAACACTAACCTACATACCCACAGTTATCCATGTAGTCCATCTCATATCCCAAACCAAACCAAACCAACTTCAACCCACACACTAACCTACATACATACAATTATCCATCTCATCCACCTCAGATTTTCACACACAAACACACACAAACACTAACCTACATACCCACAGTCATCCATGTAGTCCATATCAGATTCCTAACCAAACTAAACCAACTTCAACCCACACACTAACCTACATACATACAGTTATCCATCTCATATTCACACACACACACTAACATAAACTTGCACACACAAACACTAATCTACATACATACACTTATCCATCTAGTCCATCTCATATTCACACACACAAACATAAACCTGCACACACACACTAACCTACATATATTTATCCATATAATCCATCTCAGATTCCTAACCAAACTAAACAGACTTTAACCCTGCAGTCATCTATTTCAGATTCCTAACCAACCCAAACCAACTTCAACCCCGCAGTCATCCACCTCAGATTCCTAACCGAACCAAACCAACTTCAACCCTGAAGTCATCCATTTCAGATTCGCGGGGCTTTGGAACCAAGGTGACCAGAGTGAATTGTAGAGCTCCATACCATATGTCCTAAGCGACTTGTTCACGTGTGAAAGACCCTTTATGGGCGAGCTGGGCGGCACCGTCACACAAACACACACACGCATACACACGGTCACAAACGGTCACATACCGTCACACACACACGCCCGGCTTCGTAACCAAGGTGACCGGAGTGATCTGTAGTGCCCCATACCCATGGCGGTACTGGCGCAACCACCACCACCACTTCGCAGTTAGACGCATATGAGCGCCGCTTCTCGCTCCAACCCCAGCCCTTTCGCCCTTACCCCCCCCCCCCCCCCCCCCCCTCCCTCCCCTCCCCCCCACAGACACACACACCACCACCACACCCACGTGACCCTTGGTTACGTGATCGACGAATCAAGGTCTAGGGCACGGAGCGTCATCGTCACGCACAATAAACTACATACCGTCACACTCACTCACACACACACTGTCACACACACACACCGTCACACACACACGCCCGGCTTTGTAACCAAGGTGACCGGAGTGAACTGTAGTGCCCCATACCTGGCGGTACTGGCGCCACAACAAAGGCTCCAGGTCCTTCCTCACTCTTTTGGTGCCAGCCTGTCCTGTTGTTCGTTGTAATAATGCACTGCGAGATGTGTGAGGGCAATAAGACAGGATTGGATGGTGATGATGGTGACGCTCATAGTGTTGGTATAGTGATATTAGTGGTGGTGATTTTGGTGGTGGTGATGGTAATTGTGGTCAGGGTAATGATGGCGTTCATAGAGGTGGTGATGTTGGTGGTGATGGTAATGGTGATGTTGATGGTGGTGATGATGTTGGTGGTGATGTTGGTGGTGATGGTGATGTTGGTGGTGGTGGTGATGTTGGTGGTGATGGTGATGTTGGTGGTGGTGGTGGTGATGTTGGTGGTGATGGTGATGTTGGTGGTGATGGTGATGATGGTGGTGGTGGTTATGTTGGTGGTGGTGGTGATGTTGGTGGTGATGGTGGTGATATTGGTGGTGATGGTGGTGATGATGTTGGTGGTGATGGTAATGGTGGTCAGGGTGATGATGTCGTTCATAGGAGCGGTGATGTTGGTGGTCGTGGTGGTGGTGATGTTGGTGGTGATGGAAATGGTGGTCGGGTTGATAATGGCGTTCATAGAGGCGGTGATGTTGATGGTGGTGGTGATGGTGGTGGTGGTGGTGGTTATGTGGCTGATTATGTTTGCAGTGGAGGTGACGACTGCAATGGTGATGGTGGTGGTGATGTTGTTGATGATGGTGGTGGTGGTCATGTTGATGATATTGATGATGTTGATAATGATGGTGGTGGTGATGGTGATGTTGATGGTGTTGGTGGTAATGTTGGTGATGCTGATGATGTTGATGATAGTGGTGGTGGTGGTAATGTTGATGATGTTGATACTGATGGTGGTGGTGGTGATGATGATGATGATGGTGATGATGATGGTGGTGGTAATGTTGATGGTGGTGGTGATAATGATGATGATGATGATGATGATGTTGATGATGTTGATGATGGTGGTTGTGATGATGATGATGATGATGATGGTGGTGGTAATGTTGGTGATGCTGATGATGTTGATGATGTTGATGGTGGTGGCGATGTTGATGGTGGTAATGTTGGTGATGCTGATGATGTTGATGATGTTGATGGTGGTGGCAATGTTGATGGTGGTAATGTTGGTGATGCTGATGATGTTGATGATAGTGGTGGTGGTGGTAATGTTGATGATGTTGATGCTGATGGTGGTGGTGGTGATGATGATGATGATGATGGTGGTGGTGGTAATGTTGTTGATGGTGGTGGTGGTAATGATGATGATGATGATGTTGATGATGTTGATGATGGTGGTTGTGATGATGATGATGATGATGATGATGGTGGTGGGGATGATGTTGATGATGTTCGCGATGTTGGTGTTCGTAACGTTGATGATGGTGATGATGGTGGTGGTGGTCATGTTGATGGTGGTGATGGTGGTGGTGGTCATGTTGGTGGTGGTGATGATCGTGGTTGTAATGTTGATGGTGGTGAAGATGGTGGTGGGGATGATGTTGATGATGACGGGGGTGATGATGGCGATGATAATGATGATGATGATGATGATGATGATGATGATGATGATGATGATGATGATGATGATGATGATGATGATGATGGTGGTGGTGATGATGATAGTGGTGGGGGTGATGTCGATGATGTCAATGATGTTGATGATGGTGATGATGGTGGGGGGGGGGTGATGTTAATGATGATGATGATGGTGGTGTGGTGGTGGGGGGGGGGGGGTAACGTTGATGGTGGTGATGATAGTGGTGGGGTGATGTGAATGATGTTGATGATGGTGGTGGTGGTGGTGGTGGTAATGTTGATGGTGGTGGGGGTGACGTTAATGATGTTGATGATGGTGGGGGGGGGTAGTGGTGCTTATTATGCTTCCATAGGAGGTGGCAATGGTAGTGGTGCTGATGATGGTGCTTATGATGGTGGTAGGGGTAGAGGTGCTTATTATACTTCCATAGGAGGTGGCAATGGTAGTGGTGCTGATGATGGTACTGATGATGGTGGTGGGGGTAGAGGTGCTTATTATACTTCCATAGGAGGTGGCAAAGGTAGTGGTGCTGATGATGGTGCTGATGATGGTGCTGATGATGGTGGTGGGGGTAGAGGTGCTTATTATACTTCCATAGGAGGTGGCAATGGTAGTGGTGCTGATGATGGTGCTGATGATGGTGCTGATGATGGTGGTGGGGGTAGAGGTGCTTATTATACTTTCATAGGAGGTGGCAATGGTAGTGGTGCTGATGATGGTGGTGGGGGTAGAGGTGCTTATCATGCTTCCATAGGATGTGGCAATTGTAGCGGTGATGATGATGGTCTTGATGATGGGGGGGGAAGTGGTGCTTATCATGCTTCCATAGGATGTGGCAATTGTAGTGGTGATGATGGTCTTGATGATGGTGGGGGAAGTGGTGCTTATTATGCTTCCATAGGAGCTGGCAATCGAAGTGGTGATGATGATGGTGCTGATGATGGTGGTGGGGGTAGTGGTGCTTATTATGCTTCCATAGGAGCTGGCAATCGTAATGTGCAGGTGTTTATATTTGATGATGATTACATGTTTCCTGGTGCCTGTCTGGACTCCAAATGTGCCCGTGGCTTGATAATATGGCCAAAAAATAACAAGGCCAAAACAAACATACCCAGCCACTCCATTGATCATGGACGTCTGACTGCCGGATCGCTTTACCCCTTGCGCAGCTTGGATCTCCTTCAGGGGGACCAGATACTTGTCAAGTGACATGCTTATGGCTTTGATGGTGCAGCTCGGGAAGCAAGGGTGGCGTGGCGGGATTTCCAACGGCTCTGGTCTGCTGGGTTATGATTCAGGTCTGAGAAAAGGCCCCTCTGATTTACTGAACTGCAGGAAAGACATGAAAGCAAGAAGGCGTCAGGTGGCGTGGGTTGAGGAACAAGGCTTGGCTGCAAGACAGGTTTGTCAGATGGACAGTGAACGTCGTCAGTCGGCAACTGATTACGAGGAATTGCGAAGCATTTTTGGCGACAGATGAAGGGGACGAGCTAATATGAGCGCAGTGCGGACGTAAGAGCAGTTCCAGGACAAGATGGGCGAAAGCAGAGAAATAATTGTCACATGGTTCTTTTCGCCTTGGGGGGTCTAACGGTCTGCAGAATGCGATTCTTCTGGCTTCGAGATCGAAGCAGTAGGTGAAGAGCAAATTTGGGGGGGGCGAAGATATGAGACAACTCTCACCGCGACTTATGCGCCTGGGGCAGCTTGCTTGTATGTATGTATGTATGTATGTATACAAGAAAAGATGTGTGATGGTGCGAGGGAACAAAACGCTCTCTCGACAGAGCCCAGCTCTTCGCAGAAGGCGCCGAGAGGCGCAGGTGGGGAAAGGAGCTGGTGCAGGTTTCTCTTCCTGGCGAAGGCTGTCGAGCTTGAGTTCAAATCATTCAAGATGGATACTGCTACCAGATACTTCCGACACGATCCAGCTACCACCAACATGGATTTCTTCACACGCGCCTGACATGTTGATGATGCTCCTCGCACATCTAGATCCACCTTGCTGAAATCTCTGTCAGCCCTTTTCCACATCGCATCTGAGTCGTTGGTTTGAACTCAGTTGATCTAGAACTGCTAATACTCAATCGCAGAATCGCCACGCTGGACGGTCTTGTGCATAATTCGGCCGAGCTAGAATCCATCCGACCATCCGACGCATCCGCATTTTGGTTTGGCCTCTTCTGATCTGGATCGCATTTTGATTGGATTTGCTCCTCGAGCGTCTCCAAGAGCGCCTTCTTCCTTCCTTTCCTCCTTTGCCTTGGCTCAACTCTCTTCGATTCTAGAAGACGAAGAACTGTTTCTTCGATTCTAGGCACCGTTTGATTGCACCTGTCTCAGTGGACAAGTTTGGTAAGCGTCAAAGCGCATGGCAGCTCCAGCAGCTGCATACTTGGGGGAGCCTCTGCCCTCTCCCCCCACCGATGGCATCTCAAAGCTTGAGTATGCCCCAGACAGTGATCTGTTAGTGGCATCTTCTTGGGACAAGGTAAGGAGGCTGTTTGGGTGGAAAGCACAACAACCAGCACCACCAGACCGCCACTACCGCCAGTCCACCACTACCACCACCAGTACTACCATCACAACCACTACCACCACATCACAAGAACCACCACACAAGGTTCACCCAGGTCACAATCTGAAGACTAGCAGCAGCATTTTACTCACACAGTGCCTGGTATCATGGTGCCGGGTGCTCACACAGGTACCTATCAGCATGGTGTAAGAGGTATCTGCAACCTCCACTACTATGATCACTACTACCACTACAACCCATACATGTCTGCATGGTCAGGCCACCCAGATGGCCACCATCACCATCATCATCACCACCATCACCACCACCATCACCACCACCATCGCCATCACCATCACCATCACCATTGGGCTCTGTGGTCGAAAGGATTGTGGGTGAGTGGGTGAGTGGGTCTGACCTGATATGTGTGTCCGTCAAGCCACGGGCACCTTTGGAGTCCATTAGGGCGCCAGGAAAATGTAATCATTACCATCATCATAGATGCACATCAATTACTATATTCCTCCCCCCCCCACCCCCCACCCCACACACACACGCACGCACACACACACAGCCTGGAGAGCCTGTATCCACCCATAGACTGCCAGAGACACCCATATTCACAACATCACCCACACTCACACCCACAGCAACGCCTTTCCTGTTACCACACCCACACCAGCACTCACTCCCACATCCATACCCACACTCAACCCCACCCTCATCAACACCAATATTCACAACCTCACCCACACTCGCACCCACACCAAGGCCATTCCTGTAACCATTCCCAAACCAGCACTCACTCCCACATCCATACCCACACACCTATACCTACACCAATGCCCTTACCATGAACCACGCCCACACACACATCCACTCCCTTACTCACACCCTCTCCCTCACCCACACTCGCACCAACGCCCTTCCCCGAACCAAACCCACACCAGTACTCACTCCCACACCCATATCAACGCCCTTACTCATAACCACACCCACACTCACACCAACGCCCTTACCCAGAACCGCACCCACTCACACACCCACACCGGCACTCACTCCCACATCCACACCCATATTCACGTCCGCACCCACACTCACACCCACACCAACGCCATTCCTGTATCCTCGCCCACACCAGCACTCACTCCCACATCCATACCCACACTCACCCCCTCCCACACCAACGCCCTTACCCAGAACCACACCCACACCGGCATTCACTCCCACATCCATACTCATATTCACAACCGCACCCACACCAACGCCATTCCTGTAGCCACACCCACACCGGCATTCACTCCCACATCCATACCCATTCACCCACACTCACCAACGCCCACAGCCACACCAACACCCTTACCCTTACCCTTGACCACACCCACACCAGCACTCACTCCCACATCCAAACTCATATTCACAACCGCACCCACACCAACGCCATTCCTGTAACCACACCCACACCGGTTTTCACTCCCACATCCATACCCACACTAGACCATACCCATACACCCACACTCACCAACGCCCACACCCACACCAACGCCCTTACCCGAAACCGCACCCACATCAGCACTCACTCCCACATCCACACCCATTCTCACAACCACACCTACACAAACGCACACCCACACTCACCCACACCAACATCTATGTCCTTACCCGTAACCACACCGTAACCACACCCACACCAGCACTTGCTCCCACATCCGCACCTACACCCATATCCACACCCACACTAACCCATACCCACACCAGCACTCACTCCCACATCCAAACCCATACTCACAACCTCACCCACACAAACGCACACCCACACCTACCCACACCCACATCAATGCCCTTACCCGCGACCACACCAGCATTCACACCCACACCAGCACTCACTCTCACATCCGCACCTACACCCATATCCACACCCACACCTACATTAACGCACACCCACACCGACCCACACCCACACCAACATCAATGCACTTACCCGCAACCACACCAGCATTCACACCCACACCAGCACTCACTCTCACATCCGCACCTACACCCATATCCACACCCACACCTACACTAACGCACACCCACACCGACCCACACCCACACCAACATCAATGCCCTTACCCGTAACCACACCGTAACCACACCCACACCAGCACTCACTCTCACATCCGCACCTGCACCCACATCCACACCCACACTAACCCATACCCACACCCTTACCAGTAACCACACCCACACCAGCACTCACTCCCACATCCACACCCATACTCACAACCACGCCCACACAAACACACACCCACATCAATGCCCTTACCCGTAACCACACCCACACCTACACTCACACCCACACCCACACCCGTGACCATACTCACACCCACACCTACACTCACACCCACACCCGTGACCATACTCACACCCACACCTACACTCACACCCACACCCACACCCGTGACCATACTCACACCCACACCTACACTCACACCCACACCCACACCTGTGACCATACTCACACCCACACCTACACTCACACCCACACCCACACCCGTGACCATACTCACACCCACACCTACACAAACACCCACACCCTTACCCGTAACCACACCCATACTAACCCACACCCACTCCCACACCCCAATACTTGCATTACATACAGTCCAAGTGTATAAGGCTGGTGCTGGACCCACCAGTGCCCGAGCTACTATCCCCCACCCGTCCCCTGTGCTGGACGTGTCGGTGGAACACCTACACTCACACTCGCACACCTATACCCACACCCACACCCACACTCACACACCCTTACCCTTAACCACACCCATACTCACACCCACACCTACACCCATACTCACACCCACACCCATACTCACACCCACACTAACACACGCCCATACTAACCCACACTCACCCCCACATCCACACCTACACCCACAACCAAACCCATAACCACACCCACACCCACACCCACACTCACTCCCGCACCCCAATACTTGCATTACAGACAGTCCGAGTATATGAGGCAGGTGCTGGACCCACCAGTGCTGGGCGTGTCGGTGGAACACCTACACACATACTCACACACCCACACACACCCATACTCACACCCACACCCACACCCGGAACCACCCCCACACCCACACTAACCCACACCCACTCCCACACCCCAATACTTGCATTACATACAGTCCAAGTGTATGAGGCTGGTGCTGGACCCACCAGTGCCCGAGCTACTCTACCCCACCCGTCCCCTATGCTGAACGTGTCGGTGGAACACCTACACTCACACTCACACACCCATACCCACACCCACACCCACACTCACACACCCTTACCCTTAACCACACCCATACTCACACCCACACCTACACCCATACTCACACCCACACCCATACTCACACCCACACTAACACACGCCCATACTAACCCACACTCACTCCCACATCCACACCTACACCCACAACCACACCCATAACCACACCCACACCCACACCCACACTAACCCACACTCACTCTCGCACCCCAATACTTGCATTACAGACAGTCCGAGTGTATGAGGCTGGTGCTGGACCCACCAGTGCCTGAGCCACTATCCCCCACCCGTCCCCAGTGCTGGACATGTCGGTAGAACTCCTACACTTATACTCACAAACACACCCACATACACACCCATACTCACACCCACATTCACACCTACACCCACACCTACACCCATACTCACACCCACACCCACACCCTCACCCTTACCCGCAACCACACCCACACCCACACCAGTACTCCTTCCCACACTAGCCCACACCCACACTAACCCACACTCACTCCCACACCCTAATACTTGCTTTACAGACTGTCCGGGTGTATGAGGCTGGTGCTGGACCGACCAGCGCCAGAGCTACTATCCCCCACCCGTCCCCGGTGCTGGACGTGTCGGTAGAGGATAGCGGTACAGCTTTCAGTGCTTCACTGGATGGTCAGATCAGGCGGTACGTATGTGTGTATGTATGCTACTGTCCACGGGTAGGCCAAATAAGCTTAAGGGACTTGCCCAGCCGTGATAGGAAGGGCTAAAAAAAAAATGATGAACTGGACCCCAAACAATCGTTTTGCCATATGTATGTTAATAAATATATACATAAATAGTACGCCGACACATGCACACACACACCAAGTAAGCAAAATCAATCCAAGTGGCTGAAACTGTACCAAGCCAAAGAAGACGAAATCAAGCCAAGTGAGTGGAACTAGAACCGTATGTTGAAATTGTTCAGGTCGGCCCTACATGTCACACACACATACACATCTGCACACACATGCACACACACACACACACACATCTGCACACACATGCACACACACATACACATCTGCACACACATGCACACACACACAATTAGCAAAATCAATCCAAGTGGCTGAAACTGTGCCCTGCCCAAAGTAGATGAAATCAAGCAAAGTGAGTGGAACTAGAACCTTCTGTTCTATGTAGGTTGGCGCTCCATGCCTGTCACACACACACACACACACACACAAACAAAGTATGCAAAATCAATCCTAATGGTTAGAAACTGTACCCGGCCAAAGAAGATAAAATCAAGCAAAGTGAGTGGAACTAGAACCTTCTGTCCTATGTAGGTTGGCGCTCCATGCCTGTCACACACACACACATGCGCACACACACAAAGTAAGCAAAATCAAGCCTAATGGTTGGAAACTCTACGCGGCCAAAGAAGACGAAATCAAGCAAAGTGAGTGGAACTAGAACCTTCTGTCCTATGTAGGTTGGCGCTCCATGCCTGTCACACACACACATGCGCACACACACAAAGTAAGCAAAATCAAGCCTAATGGTTGGAAACTATACGCGTCCAAAGAAGACGAAATCAAGCAAAGTGAGCACTCCTGACCTAGAACACCTTGTCCTAGTAGGATGGGCTCCTGCCTGTCACACACACCACATGCGCACCACACACAAAGCTAAGCAAAATTCCAAGCCCAATGGGTGGAACACTCTACGCGGCCAAAGACGACGACATCAAGCAAAGTGAGTGGGGAAATAGAAAACTTCTTCCATCGTAGGTTGGCGGTTCCAGCTGTCACAAAACACATGCGCTACCACACACAAAGTAAGCAAAATCAAGCCTAATGGTTGGAAACTATACGCGTCCAAAGAAGACGAAATCAAGCAAAGTGATTAGAACTAGAACCTTCTGTTGAATTTTTTCAGGTCGGCCCTAACTTCACACACCACACAACACACAATGATCACACCCACACCACACACACCACCACATGCACACACACACCACACAATACACACACACATGCACACACACACACACACATACACACACATGCACACACACACACACACATACACACACACACACACAAAGTAAGCAAAATCAATCCTAATGGTTGGAAACTGTACCTGGCCAAAGAAGACAAAATCAAGCAAAGTGATTGGAACTAGAACCTTCTGTCTACTGGCCTTCTTGAAACTGTAACCTTACTTACTTACATTATAGAAACTTACTCACTATCCTTCTGTTTACTGACTTTCTTAAAACTGCAACCATACTTACTTACATACCTTATATATAACCCTACTTACTATCCTTCTGTTCCTACCCTTCTTTAAAACTCGCAACCATACTTTTTTTCCTTTTACCCCCATCCTCCCCCCCCATCCCCATCCCCAATCCCATTCCCTTCCCCCCCCCACCCCCCCCCCCTCCCCCATCCATACTCCACTTTTTTCTCCTACCCCCCCCCCCCCATACCTATATATAACCTACTTACTATCTTCGTTTACGACCCTCTTAAAAATACAACCGTTATTACTACCTTAAAGAAACCTTACTGACTGACTGATGAGACTGACTGAAGATTGATGCTCACTCACTCACTCACTCACTTACTTACTTACTTACTTACTTACCCTCTGTTTCAGGTTGGCCCTCCACACATGTCAAGATGTATTCGTGGGAGGTCATGAGGCACCTGTGCGCTGTGTGCAGTTCTTGCATAACCAAGGTGCGCATGTGTGTGTGCGTGTAGGAGGGTGCGTGCGTGTATTTATGTGTATGTGTGCGTTTGTGTGTATACGTATGTGTGTAATGTGCGCTGTGTGCAGTTCTTCTTCTTGCATAACCAAGGTGCGCATGTGTGTGTGCGTGTGGGAGGGTGCGTGCGTGCGTGTATTTATTCTGTCTTGGTGTACACGTATGCGGAATTTGCGATTAAGTTTTCTTGCGTATCCAAGGTACAGGTGTGTGTGCGTGTCAGTGTGTGTGAGCGTGTGTGGGTGAGAGTGTGTGAGGTGCTCACACGTCATACAGTGCATCCGGTGGCGCATAGCAGAAGATGGTTTCATGAAGATTGTTTCGACAATGTGCGCTCTGTGCCAGTTGCATAACAAGGCTGCGTTGGTGTTGTGTGTGGAGCGTGGGTGTGTGGGGGGGGGGGGGGGCGGGCGGGGGGGAGCACCCTACCCCACGCAACCACCCAATCAATCACACTATCTACCCACCCACCCCACCCTAACCACCCACCCACCTCCCACTCACCCACCCACCCACTTCACTCACTATCTACCCACTCACCTAAACCCACTCACCCAACCACCCACTCATCAACCCTCCACTATGAACCACCCACCGACCACCACCACCTACCCACTCACCCCACCCACCCACTCACTCACGATTACCCACTCACCCACCCAACTCACCCACCCACCACTCACTCAACTATCTACCCCCACACCCACCTAACCACCACCCACCGACCCACTCACCCACCCACCCAGTCACTCACCTATTACCCATCAACTACCCATCACCCACCCAACCACTCACTCACCTATCACCCACCCACCTACCCACTCACCCCCCACCACACTCACTTCACCTATCTACACCACCCCAACCTATCCCACTCATTTCCTTGACAGGGCTGGTTGCAAGTGGTAGCTGGGACCAAACAGTTAGGCTCTGGGATCCAAGGGCTCCTCCTGGTCGTCCACAACGGGTAAGTTGCTGACATAGAGGTGTTGGGGTGGGGATGAGTGTGAGTGGGGGGGAGTGGGGAGTGTGTCCGGGTGGCTTGGTGTGTCTGTGCGGTGGTGGGGGGGTGGGGGTTTAGCTTGACCAAACAGTTAGGGCTCTGGGATCCACGGCTCCTCTGGTCGTCCACAACGGGTGAGTGTGATTCATAGAGCGGGTGTGGGGTGGGGAAGGTGGTTGGGCTTGGTGTGTGTGTTTTGTGTGTTGCTGTGGGGTGGGTGGGGGCGGGGGGGGGGGGGGTTTAGCTTGGAACCAAACAGTTAGGCCAAGGGGACTCACAACGTGACAAATAATGAGGGATGGATGGGGACAACGCTGGGAGCTGATGAGATGATTCATGACGACGATGATTATGATTATGCGGACAACGATGATGATGTTGATGACGACGATTACCGATTGCTTTGATGAGGAGGAGGGGAGGAAGGATGACTGACATGACGGCTTCTGAGACCGAGGGAGGAGCCGATTCTGGCTGCCATGACTGATGATGATGACGACGAGTAGTAAGTACATCCACGTCAAAACCCACAAAACAACTCACAATAACTAACAGAACGCAACAGAAATCAACACAACCCAATTAGGTGCTAACAATGCCACGGTAAGGTATAAGCATTGTCGCACCAAAAAACCTATCTGGTTGGTGGTATAGACTTAACACCAAACAAAACACCACACCACAACCAACACAACCCGAACACAACAAAACATACGCACAAACAAAACCTCTTAAACACACACAACCTTAACCACAACACAACACAAAGTAACACAGCAAAACAAAAAAACCTAACACAAGCAAACACAAATAAAGACACCACAAACACAAACCTACACCACAGCACAAACACACACACGTAGGGCTACCCCTGCCCGGTAAGGTCTACGCCATGTCCGCCTCAAACACCCATCTGGTGGTAGGAACCTCGGGAAGACACGTCCTCATTTTCGACCTGCGGCGCCTGGACAATTCCGGCATGCCCGAGCAACACAGGGAGTCTTCTTTGAAGTTCCAGACACGCACCATCTGCTGCTACCCCGATGGCCGTGGCTTTGCGCTTGGCTCGGTGGAGGGGCGTGTGGCCATGGAGTTTTTCGACCAGAAGCCCGAGGCACAGACGGGGAAGTACGCTTTCAAGGTGGGTGGGTCTGTGTGTGTCTGTGTGGAGGGGGGGGCTCGGTGGAGGGGCGCGTAGCCATGCGATTTGTTATAAGAAAGCCGAGGCACAGACGGGCGAAGTAAAATTTTCAAGGTGTGGGTTGGTGTGTGTGTGTGTGGTGGGGGTGGGTGGGGGGGGGGAGGGGGAGAATAGCAATGGACTTTTTGTCATCAGAAAGCATGAGGAAGACGGGGAAGTACACTTCAAGGTGGTGTGTTTGGTGTGTGTGTGGGGGGTGGGGGGGGGGGGGGGGGGGGGGATCGGTGGGGGGGCGCACTAGCCATAATTTTTGTTATCAGAAGCCGGAGGCCACCAGAAGGGGAAGCTACGCTTTCAAGGGGGTGGGCCGAGGTGGGGGTGGGGGGTCTGGGTGGGTTGGTGGGCGGCGTGCGGTCGGTATGGGATGGTGCTGGGGCTGTGGGGTGAGGTGTGCGGGTAGTATAATTGGTTGGTGGGGTGGTGTGTCATGGGTGTGGTGGGTATGTCATGAGCAACACAGGGGAAGCCCAGCCCTCACACCATCTGATGCTACCCGATGGCAGTCGGCCTCTTGGTGGTGTGGTGTTTGGGGGGGGCGGGGGGGTGGGGGGGGGGGGCGCGGGGGGTATGTATGGGTGGGGGGTATGTGGGCGGATGAATAGTATGGGTTGCGGTGGCGGGTGGGTTGGTGGGTGGGTATGTGTGCAGCATGCTTCTGTTTAGAGTAGAAGCGCACATCTGCCTTGATATAACCGATGGGCCGTGGCTTCGCGCTTATGCTCGGGTGGATGGGCGTGTGTCCCATGGAGTTTTTTTGACCTAGAATCACGAGGCACAGAGGGAAAGTAGATAAGATTTAAAGGTGGGTGGGTAGGTTTGTTGTCTGAGTTGGGGCTGGTTTGGTGGATGGGTGGGGGTGTATGGTGGGAATGTGTGGCTCGGGTGGGGGGGTGGGGGGTGTGTTTTGGACAGAAACCCGAGGACACCCGACGGGGAACGGGACGTAAGCTTCAAGGTGGCGGGTCGGTGTTCGGACTGGGTCGGTTTGTAGTGGGGGTGCTGGAGGGGGGGGGTGGAGATGGTGGGGTGGGTGGGGAGGGGGGGGGGGGCGGGGGTCATGTGGGCCGGGATGTGTGTGTGTGTGGTTAGTATGGTGTGTCTATGCCCTGGGTGGCACAGTTTTGTCTGTGTGTGGGGGGGGGGGCGGTGGTGGGGGGGGAGTATCACAGTAAACAGCGGTTGCGTTCCCCATCCATAGCATTGCACTAAGCATCAACCACCATCCCCTAACTATATCCTATTCTGCGGCAGTTACAAACACCATTTCAAAAAACCAACAAAAAAACTACCACTACCAACAAAAAACCACCAACTACCGCAAACCCACCAATCACCAACACCAACTCACAACAAAAACCCCCAACTACCAAAACACCCCACCAAGTCACCCAACGAACAAACAAAAAACCACCAACGACCAAAAACCACCAAGGCCACAAACTGACCAACAAACCCACCGATGACCAAAACCCACCCAAGTTCCCCAACGACCAACAATAAACCAACCCAAATATCAAAAAACCAACAAAACTCCCACAACCGACCAAACACAACACCCACCAACGACCAAAAACACCAAGCCCAACGACCAAAAAAACACCCCAAATACCCACTAAAACCACCAAGGCACCAAACATACCAACCAAAAACCACCTCAACTGACAAAAACCACAAAAACTACCACAGTACCAACCAAAAAACCCACCAACTGACCCAAAAACCACCAAGTCACCAACTACCAACAAAAACCACCAACTACAAAAAACCACCAAGTCACACCCCCAACCGTACCAACAAACAAAACCACCTACTACCACAACCCTCCACCAATCACCACACTACCAACCAAAAACCACCCAAAGACACAAACCAACAAAAAAACTACCAACTACCAACAAAAACCACCAACTACCAAAAACCACCAAGTCACCAACTACCAACAAAAACCACCAACTACCAAAACCCACCAAGTCACCAACTACCAACAAAAACCACCAACTACAAAAACCAACAAAAACTACCAACTACCAACAAAAACCACCAACTACCAAAAACCACCAAGTCACCAACTACCAACAAAAACCACCAACTACCAAAAACCACCAAGTCACCAACTACCAACAAAAACCACAGCTACCAAAACCCACCCAGTCACCAATACCAACAAAAAAACCACCAAACTACAAAAACCAACAAGTTCACAATACCCCAAACAAAAACAACCAATACCAAAAAACCCACCCACAAGTCACCAACTACCAACAAAAACCACCAACTACCAAAAACCACCAAGTCACCAACTACCAACAAAAACCACCAACTACCAAAAACCACCAAGTCACCAACTACCAACAAAAACCACCAACTACCAAAACCCACCAAGTCACCAACTACCAACAAAAACCACCAACTACAAAAAACAACAAAAACTACCAACTACCAACAAAAACCACCAACTACCAAAACCCACCAAGACACCAACTACCATCGTATCGCAGTGCCATCGGCTACATGAGTACAACACGGAGGTTGCGTTCCCCATCCATAGTATGGCGTCGACAGCCAACCAACCTCAACAACCACAAACAACAACCTACCACCATGTCAACACCAAAAAAAAACAACCTTTGTATCGCAGTGCCATCGGCAACAAGAGGACAACACAGAGGTTGCGTTCCCCATCCAGGGTATTGCGTTTAGCATAAACCTCCATTTCCACCACCCACCAGCAACACCACCCCACACTTCCCCAGTAGCGCCAACCAACAACAGTCCAGAACCACCAGAAACCCCAGTACCATCGCAGAACCAACACACACCACCAAAGTGACCAGCCGCCAAGAACGAAGATACCAACAACAACAAACCCTCAAAGGCCAGGCCAGCAACCAAACACAAAACACCAAGTACCATCTCGAAAACCAACAAAAAGCACCAACGACGAGACCATGCAAACGCAATGACGACCAGAGCCCAAAACGCCAAAACACACCAAAGACCAACGCCCAAACACGCAAAAAGCCACGCACGACCAGGCGCCAAACACCAACGACCAAACGAACACAACCACCAACCACCAAAAGCCCACGACGACCAGCAGCCAACACCAACGCCCAAGACCAACCCCAAAATGCCACTAACGGACCACCCGACACCACCCAAACGCCCAACCACCAAAAAGCCACGAAGACCAGCGCTCAACCAACGACCACCCCAAAATCCCGAACTCCCAGCGCGCCAAAACCAACGACCACGGACCAACCACCACAAAGCCAGACGACCAGCGCCAACACCAAACGACCAACGACCAACCACCAAAAGCCACTGACCTCTCCACGCCCAGCCCGCCCAACAGCAAAACGAACAAACGATACCAATCCACTCAAAAGCCACGGACGACCAGCGCCCACACCAACGACCAAAGACCAAACCACCAAAAGACAGCCGAACGACGAAAGCCCCACACCAACGACCAACGACCAACAAACAAAATGCCACGAACGACAACCTCGCCAACACAACGACCAACACCAAAATCCACGAATCACAAGCGCCAAAACCACGACAACGAAAAACCACAAAAAGCCACGAACGACCAGCGCAAACACACAAGAGACCAACGAACAACCCACCCAAAGCCACGAACTGACAAGCGCCAACACCAATACCTAACGACCAACACCAACCAAAAGCCCCGAAACGACCAAGCGCCAACCCACCAAACTACCAAACCCCAACCACCAAAGGCACTAACGACTAGCTGCCAACCAACCAACCGACCAACGACCATACACAAATAAGCCACGCAATACCCAGTCGCCAACACCAAAACAGCGAACCACCACCAAAATCCACGAACTACCAGCGTAAAAAACAACAAAACTACAAAATACCCAAACACCAAAATACAAGAACTCACAAACGCCAACACCAAACTACAAATATACCACCACAAAGCAACTAATAACCTCTCCAACACCAACCATAAACACCCACTAACAACACCGAGGGTATTGCCATCCGGCGACAAGAGGGAAAACGGAGGTTGCGTCTCCCATCACATATAGTAAATGCGGTTGACATCACCATCCCTCAACAACAACCAACAAAACCACAAAACACCAAAAAACAAAAACAAAAACAACAACCACCATCAACAACAACAACAACAACAACCACACAATCAAACACAATACACAAACCACCCATCAACAACACAACACAACCAACCACCACAATGTCTCTCAGTGCCAATCGGGCGACAAGACGGAAAAAACGGATGGGGGGCGATTTCCCTCCAAGTATCTGCTTCCAACCACCCAACACACGGAACCTTTGCCACTGGTGGAGGTGATGGGGTCATTTGCACCTGGGACGGGGAGAACAAGAAGAAGCTGTTTGCCATTTCAAAGTAAGTACCTGTATCTTATATATATGTTTCACTTTTTGAAACAAGAAGAAGCTTTTTTTGCCATTTCAAAAGTGATTGCCCCGCAATCTATTTTTTAACTTTATCTTTATGTTCGCCCAGTGTTTGCCATTTGAAAAGAGTCGTGCACCTGTGTTCAATTTCAACTTTTAGTTTCCCCCTTCCTTCCCCCCCCTCCTTCCCCCTCCCGTCCCTCCCCCCCCCCCCCCCCTCCTTTTGTCTTAAAAACTTCCCCCAACCTTCCCCACAATTCCAACTGGCCCAATCCCCCCCTCACACCTGGGACGGGGAGAACAAGAAGAAGCTGTTTGCCATTTCAAAGTAAGTACCTGTTTGTGTTATTTCAACTTAATTTTGGTGGTATAGGCCATGAAGGTACCTGAAGGCTGCCTAAGGCTTGCCGAGTATTGGGCAGCTCCAAGAGGGCCCCTTTTGGGCCCTCTCGCCAAGTATTAGGCAGCTAAAATACAAGCTTCCTCAAGTGGGCCCCTTCCCTTCCCCTCCCTCCCCAAGGGTAAGGGGAAGGGGCCCGCTCGCGAGTACCCCCCGGCCATGATACAGCTACTTTTGGTTCCATGCCACTTACCATGCCATTTCAAAGTGCTACCTATCTTTTTTTTTGTTGTTTTTCAACAACTTAATTGTAATGTTCGCATGTTTATGTTTGCCATTTCAATGGAAGCACCTGCATCTATATTTTGCTTTATTTTTCTGTTTTTCATTCCCTAGGAAGTGGCTGTATCTATGCTTTAGCTTCAATTTATGTGTGCCATTTCAAAGTAAGTACCTGTATCTAGTTTTAACTTTATTTGTATGTTTGCCATTTCAAAGTAAGTGCCTGTATCTCTATTTTTTAACTTAATTTGTATGTTTTCATTTTTATGTTGGCGATTTCAAAGTAAGTACCAGCATCCATTTTTGCCCCCACTCCAGTTTTGTAAAATCTGTCCCGAATTAGGGAACCCCATAGTAACAAGTTCTATGCAGCGTCGCAAGTGACGCAAAAAATTGCGGAGAGTGTTCGCGACAGAGCGGCAGGTGGCAACGGAGTGAGTTTGTGTCGAGACCATTTTGCGCCGCTCATCAGGCTTCGCTGTGTGCCCCAGACTTAATACATTGGGGCAAGTTTTTTGGACACAAAACCACACCGTAGTAGCGGTCCCCTTAAAATAAACTGAGGGAAAAGCGTCCACAACGACAACGAGGTCGGTCTAATACTAAAAAAAGCGACCACATCTAACGCTAACGCTGTAAAGAACTCACATCGAGGCCAAGCCAATCTCGCGTACAGGGTTACCCCCATCATTTTTGACAATCCCCCGTCGACTCTAAAAAAACCACCTACCTGCACCTCCAGGCTCACTTGGTCGGCCGCGCATCCCAACCATTCTCAAATCCTCCCCTCTAACTACTGACTACCGCTTTTTTCAACTGTCCATCTGGATCCAAGCAATTCGCAGCTGCTTACACATCATCTCCTGTAGTTGCTGTAACGCGCATCTCGTAAAAAAAATCGACTCAAGCAAACAGGATTCTTCCCTGTTTTCCTTTTTCTCTGTCAGTTTTTTTCAATTTGTTTTGTCCGGTCCTTTCACTCAATGTTTTTCGTCCGCCGTTTTGACGGTCCTGCAAAGGAGGGGCTCTTCTCGGTTGTGTTCCGCATTCAACCTATTCGATACGAATGTGGGAGCTTCATGAGTTTCCCAGTCCTTGATTGTTCATCCCCTTCCTATCTAGTCCCTCCGTCAACTGCAATCCCAATCCCCCCGAGCTGCTTCTGCACGCCGCGCTCTTTCCCAGACCCATTTTGCAAACCCTACCGCTCTTCGTGGCCCTTCTCTCCACTTGGTTGTGGCCATTGAATGCTATCGACATCTCCCTGAATCCTTTTTTGTGTTTTGCCAGTTCGCGCCCAGCCCGCGTCGGACTCCCGAATTTCCGACGCACAGACCTGATCAGCACCTACATTTAGGTGAATCCCTCCCCCCCTATCCCCCCCCCCCCCCACCCCCCACCCCCCCCCTCCCCCCCCCCCCCCACAACCCCCCCCCCCCCCCCCCCCCCCCCCCCTGAGTCACTGGGGGCCTAGTAATGAAACTAAGTCTGATAGTCATACGGATTTCGGAGGTCGGTCGGTACGGACAATGGGCAAGAACCCTGTGGGCCTGTGATGAAACTCTAATCCTGATTCAACTTAATTCCTTTCTAATTTCCCCCCCTTTTTGTCTGAAACTTCAAAACTTCCCTTCGTCCAACTACTTCCACAAATTCCAACTCCCATCTGAACCAATACTAATACTAACTACCATACTACCCCCCCACCCACTGCTCCCACTGCTCCCCCCCCCACCCACTTCCCCCCCTCTACCCATACTAACCACCAACCACACCCAACCCACCAACTCCTCCCCTTAACCATACTAACCACCCATAACCACCCCCACACACACACAAGAAAACACACCACCCACTCCCCCACTGAACCATTTGTGTGTACCCCCATATACACAGGTACCTACAAAGTTCTTCATTGGCATTCCAAAACCCCTCCCCTGAAGAACCAGTTTCTAAACCCCCCACACAGCACACACCTGAACCATACTCACCCCCCCCCACTGGTCCGGCCCGTTGGCCCCCCCCCCACACACACCAACCCACTCCCCTGAACACAACTACCCCCCCACTGCCCCACCACACACACACACCCACCCACTCCAACTGAACGCATACTATACCCCCCCCACACACACACTTACTAACTATACTGCCACGGCCCCCCCCCACCCAACCCACGCACACACACACACAACCCACAGCCCATTCCCACTAACCATACTACCCCCACACACCGACACACTTAACAATACTACCCCCCTCACCACCCCCACCCACTCCAACCACCCCCACTCGCCCTCCCCACTGAACCTAACTAACCCTTCACACCACCTCCCCCCACCTCCCACTCCCACTGGACCATACTAACCACCCACACACCAACTCCACCTGAACCATACTAACCACCCACACACCAACTCCAACTGAACCATACTAACCACACCACACACACCCCACGTCCCACTGAACCATACTAACCACACCCACCCACCCTCCCACTGAACATACTAACCCACCCACCCCCACCCACTTCCCCAACTGACCATTACTAACCCACCCCAACCCACTCCCCCCACTGAACCATACTAACCACCCACCCACTCCCACACCCACTGACCATCCAACCACCCACTCTCACTCTACCACACTTAACCATACTAACCACCACCCACCCACTCCCCACTTTCCCACTGAACCATACTAACCACCCCCCCTCCCACTGAACCAAAAAAACACCCCACCCACTCCCCACTGAACCAAACTAACCCCCACCCACTGGCCCCCAACTGAACCACACTGACCACCGCCACCCACCCCACCCCCCATCCCCCCCTCCCTGAACCCTACTTACCACCCCCCCACGTCCCACTGAAACCATACTACCACCCACCCACTCCCCCTGATGCTGACCACACTATAACCACCCACCCTCCCACTTTCCCACTGAACCATACTACCCACCCACCCACCCCTCCCACTGAACCATACTAACCACCCACCGCACCCCCGCCACATCCCCACTGACCATAAACTAACCACCCCACCCACCCCCTCCCACTGAAAAGCCATACTAACCACTCACCCACTCCCCCTGTCCCACTGAACCATACTAACCACCCCCCCCTCTCCCACTGACCATACTAACCACCCACCCCACCCCACTCCCACTGAACCATACTAACCACCCACCGACCACCCCCCCACTCCCACTGAACATACTATACTAAACCACCCCCACCCACATCCCACTGAACATACTAACCACCCCCACCCAACGTCCGCAACTAACCTACTAACCACCCCTCATCTGGTGGCCCACTCCCCACTCCCACTGAACCATACTAACCACCCACCCACTCCCACTGAACCATACTAACCACCCACCCACTCCCACTGAACCATACTAACCACCCACCCACTCCCACTGAACCATACTAACCACCTACCCACACACTCTCACTGAACCATACTAACCACCCACCCACTCCCACTGAACCATACTAACCACCCACACACCCACCCACTCCCACTGAACCATGTGTGTGTATCCCCATGTACAGGTACCCTACAAGTGTATCTTCATTGGCGTATAATCGGGATGGCAGCTTGCTAGCTGTTGCCTCCAGCTACGCTCACGAGCAAGGAGAGCTATCGCAGGGGCAGCAGCCCCCCGACACCATATATATCCGACGCATGCAAGACGTGGAAGTTCGGCCAAAGGCTCAGAGGGTGCAATAGATTTGACTCCATCTAAACCCTTGAGTAAGGAGAGATATCGCAGGGGCAGCAGCCCCCCGAAACCATTTGCATCCGACGCATGCAAGACGTGGAAGTGCGGTCAAAGGCTCAGAGGGCGCAATAGATTTGCCTCCAGCTACGCCCACGAGTAAGGCGAGTTATCGTAGGGGCAGCAGCTCCCGACACCATCTTCATCCGACGCATGCAAGACGTGGAAGTGCGGTCGAAGGCTTAGAGGGCGTTTTATTATTATTTTGTTTAGTTGTGAAAGGTTTATCACTGGAAAAAAGGGGGCCCCCCCGTACGCCGCAGCTGGGGAAAGTCACTATGGCAGATATAGTAAATGTCACCCTCCAAGCGGTAGGGACTCCTTCATGCGACGTGCGTCCCAAGGCTCAGAGGGCTTAATAGATTGGGTTGGGTTGTTACATGGTTTTTCAGCCTACTCTGGGGGGGAGAGGGGGGGGCATTGGCGTGTGCTACGTAATCTTTGAATCACCCTGGTCGGAACCCCCTCCTGCTGCCCTAAGGGCGCCTACTCCCTCATTCCGAGTAAGAAAGGCTCCGCCACATCACATCGCATCCTTCCCGTCTAGGGCTAGTGTAGTGTCCCTGGTTTCCGCGGGTGGTGCTCCCTGGTTTCCGTGGGCATGCATTATTGTCAGCGGGTGAACTACAGGCAGACAGATGCCGATACAGCATCCGTGTGCCTGTAGTTCACCCGCTGACATGTAGGGAGACCCACCCTCTGAGGTGTGAACCCTCCTTGTCATAAAAATAGGCTATCAGCAAATTGATTTGAATTGGATTGTTACAAACCGTAGTTCTTATTTCAGCCAACTCTGGGCTGGTCACCGTCTTCCAATGTCCAAAATCCAAGCCCCCCTGTGCGACATCCATGGAAACCAGGGAGCGTACGAACCACTGTCAGACAAGTGATACGCAGAAAATTAGCGGAGAGTGTTGGCAACGGAACGACAGGTGGCAATGGAATTGTAGGAGTGGCAACGCCATTCGACCTGAATCCTCGGTGCCGCTGGTTCATGTAGGGAGCCTCACCTCCTGGGGTGAAATACCTTTCATAATTTTAAAAAATACTTAGTCTCGGGCGGACAGGCGGACAACTGGGTGAATCTGGGGGCTCCCAACCCCCAAGAGGGGGGCCTCCGCCCCACACATTGATGACAGCAATGAAGAATAACTCGAATTTGGTTACATGGCTCCAGCCTCTAAGGTTGTCGTCTTCTGCAGTAACATCAACATTAAAAACAATATTTTACTTAACTCCATCCAATACCAGTATCAGCATGAATAGCGGTGCTCTCGCTTGTTTTATGTCTTGGTGACTCCTTGTGTACTTCTTTAGAACTATCGGCTCTGCCAGTACTGTGACAGCTTCCTGTTGGCTGCGTCACCGGTTATATTGACACGTGCTGTCTTGCCGGCTCCCGGCTTAAGATTCCTGGCTTAGGTTCTACACTTAGGGTACAGGCTGCCGCCCCTTGACCACTGGTGCCCCTTAATGGGTCTCCTGTGCTTGTAACGTTATTCTCGTCTCCGTGTATAGATTGGCGCGTCTGTTCCGCTGCTTGCATCTCTGTCCACTCCACGGAGTGTATTAAAGCTGATAGGTTATCGGGCTCATCGTGATACCACTGCTTTTCAAATGCTACTTCCGCGAGGAACTCCTGCCGGCTTTGTGAAACTCAACGATCGGATTGGTGTTTCCAGGTCGCGCGGGATTCGCAGCATTGTAAGCAATGGCTGCGACCTTATCCTTCCAACGGAGGTCAAGGTTCCTTCTGATTGGCTAGACGATTGCGCGCCAGCGGCCTCTGCTAACGGTCATGAGGATCCTTCCGCCATCGTGGAAGTAACCCCCCCCCAGTCATTCCTCCATCTTCTCTTCTTTTTCCTCCCCTGCCGTCTGTCGCCTCCTCCCGTCTGTCGTAGATGACTGTGACGTGCAGACTCAAGTCGGCGACTAGCCTGGACATCGGTGGAGATACCCCCGTCTTCGTCTGCTCGCGTCCTTGACCGTCGCTAACCTTTCTCTGGTGTTTGAGGCTCTGCCTGCATCCGGAGGTTGCCAGCCGACCAGGCTCCCTGCTGATGTCTACGTCGTCTGTGCCCCCTTTGCTCTGCCCAGCCGACGGTCGGCTACTGGCATGAGCTTGCGCTCTAGTGGCTCTGTGCTACCTTCTGGGGAATTTTTTTCGATCAAGCTGGCGGATCGCCGGCACTGCCGTAGGGTTCGTCAGAGGAGGACGACCTTCGCGTCTGGACCTGGAGATTCTGGAGGTGGTAGGAAGCAGGGGGGTATGGTCAGCACCACTACGGGTGCTGCTCCCTCTACCCCCCAACCGGGTGAGTCGAGCGATAGAGGGGGGGACTTGGGATTGACTGATCATCGACGGCGGGATATTAGGACCTTTACATGCCTCGGCTCTGCTCTTCGCATCCTAGCGATAAATTTTCGAATTCTGCCCTTGCGATTTGCGATTTTTCTGCCATTGGTGTGCGAATGTTCTGCACCAGGATGCGACGTTGCTGCACTTTCATCTCGTCTTCGCTTTTCCCATAACCTCAAATCTCGACGTTCGCCCTAAAACGCTTCCCCCACCTTTGTGATCCCAAGGTCTCGCAAGCGCCGGAACTTCGCCCATGCTAAAGGCCGAAGTGGGAGCGCCGTCCGAGCCCTAGTCATAGCAGGATAGGGCCGGGGAGGTCTTTGGCATGATATCTTGGTGGATTTTTTTTTCTCTCTTGGGATCCTTGGGACCCCTGGGTGCGTTCCGTGGTTCGACAGAGGTCGCTTCTTTGTCTTACCGTGCCTGGTTTCCCTTTTTTAGGTGTATGCATCAGCTACGTGAGTTTGGGTTCAAGTGTTTGAGTTCTGATAGGGCTTAAGGAATGTTTAGTTAAGTGGTATAGAGGCGTGGTTGATCTCGATTGGTTGGGGCAGTGCATGAGTTATCGTTGGCATACACTGCACAGCAAAATGCAACTGTGGAGAGGTACAAATGGGTCTTACAGTTTATAGCTAGGAGCCATCCACCTGGAGTCCTAAACTAACTAAGTCTTTCTGGCCCTATGCCTTCCTAGCTGCTTGTTACCTTCGTAATCGTCTGCCCAATCAGGGAGATAAGACTCCTTTGGAGCTTTTCTTTGCGGTTGCACCTGATGTGTCGTTGTTGCGTTTGTTTGGTTGCCCTTGCTATGTCACCTTAGTATTGGGAAGTAACGCAACAAGCTAGTTAAAAAGGCATTATTTGGTAGACTGGTTGGGTATTCCCTGGTGAGTAAGGTTTATTATATTTGGGTTCCGATGTTGCGCCAGTTAGTAGTGAGTAGTGATGTACTCTCTATCTCCAGTTAGTCTAAACTGTCTTTCTGGGTTCTCCCATTAGTATGGGTCCCTGTGCCCGCTGGCATCCCTCCTGTCATCAAACGGTGATATGTTATGTGTTACCGGTAATTCCCTACGTCCTTTAACGACCCCAATTGTTGTTGGCTGACCTGGCTGGGATGTATCCAGATTGCATTCCAGACCAGGGCCTGATCTTGCTGTATTGTGTGTGAAGTTTTAGGGCGGGTGGGATTTGGATATCCAAACTATAATTTAGCCGAATCTCAGGGGGTCGCCAGGCCCTCCTCTGTGCCATGTTTTATCGGTGAAGCTTTGGGATTAAGACAGCCTTCGATCATAGTGGTACCTGGATCAGGTCCATTGCCTAATAGTCGCCAACCTCCGACCACCTCGGGTGGCTCGCAGGTGTTGTTAATCCCTTCGCCTCCTGCCATCCCTGGTGGATTATTCGGGTCAAGCCCATGTGATGATGTAGCCGTTACCGAAAGTGTAAGTGATGATCTTGAACACTGGTCTGGTTCCAATACTGCGTATGGCTGGGGTGTACCGGTCAACCCAGGATTCGTTGATGTAGAGGCAAATAATGCCGACCCATTTCAACCGGGCAGTAGTGCTGCACCGGGGGCTGTACTATCTCGTGGTGCTGATGGTTCTCATACGTAGGTTAACATGGCCCTATGTGTATGTGCCTATTCCTCAGCACCTCCTAGTCTGTCTTATAGGGTAGTCTAGATTGGTGGAGCGTTACGACGCTTTGTTTAGGCAGCTTCCTTTTAGCTGTCTTTCTTGGTTTTGGTGGAAGGTGGTGATTAATTCAGACCACCGTTATAGCGTCTTGATGGTTTCTGACTCTTAGTTCCATAGGCAGATGGTTCAATCGGGGGAGCTCATCATAGATTAGCTATTTCTTTTTACTCCACACAGTTTTTCGATCACCAGCCCCTCTATCAGCTTGGATAACACTCCGGAGAGTGGACTTAGTGTGTACAGCACGCCAATCTATAAATGCGGAGACGAGAATAAATATTACAAAAGATAGTGGAACCATAAAGGGACATCAGCGGAGGAAAGGGGGGGGGCGGTAGCCTGGAACCTGATCAGGGTACAGGTTAGACAGCGCGTGTCAGAAGAACCGATGACGCAGTCAACAGTAAGCTGACATAGTACTGTCAGGACCGATAGTTCTAAGGAAGTACATTAGTAGTCACCAAGTCATAAAACGCGTGAGAGCACCGCAATTCATGCTGACACTCCACCTATGACACAGGTGACATACCATACTACTTCTCCACCTATGGCACTGGTGACATAGAACTATATGTAACAGATTGAAAAGAAAAAAAAATCAAAGAACTCCGAAAATTCGAGAGAACTTCAAATGGAAACCCAAAGGTTTATAGGAAGGAATGAAACACGGCAAAAACCAAAATGTGCCAAGTTAGAAAAGGATGAAAACCGAATATCAAAGATGGGTAACAACGGTATAGAAAACCCGATCCGGGAATAGGAACCTAATGCCATACAATGATAACCAAAGAAACCGATGTAACAAAAAACAAAATACCCTAAGAAGAAGCGGTCATCCCAAGCATCCGCATAAACCTCCAGAACACAGCAGGATCAAGGGGCTTGGTGAAGGGGTCAGCACAGTTGTCCTTGGTGTTAACATAGGCAACATCTAGTGAACCGTCCTCCACCAGCTCCTTGATGTAGTGATGAATAACATCAATGTGCTTGCTGCGAGGGGGGAGCTGCCAGTCATTGGCCCATCTCAGAGACCCTATGTTGTCACCCTGAATGGTAACTAAATCACAAGGCAGACCCAGATCCACCCTCAACTTCTTCAACCATTGCACCTCCCTGGCAGCCTGAGACAGGGCCTGATACTCAGCCTCACAAGAGCTAATGGCAACTGTAGGCTGCCTCTTGCTCATCCAGTTCACTATGCACCCTCCAGCCAGGACAGCAAAGCCAGTCTGAGATCTCCTGTCAGACCCATCATCAGCAAAGGATGAGTCACTAAAGACAGTAAAAGAGAAATCAGGGCTGTGTGTGTAAGTGAGTCCCAGGTGGGAATGTGACCTCAAATACAAAAGCAAACGCTTGGCTGCCCCCCACAGGGGGACGGTAGGGTGAGCAGAAAACCTGGACAGGTAGCTCACAGCAAAGGCAATATCAGGCCTGGTGCAAGTAGCCAGGTATAGCAAAGCACCAACAAGAGAGAGGTACTGGCTATTAGAGGACAGGGGTTCTCCAGGTGGGTCAGTGACGGTGGACTTGTCCATGGGGGCACCAAACCTGGGCTTGGCAGCAGCATTCAGACCAAACTGCTCCACCAGATCAACAATGTAGGAGAGCTGGGAGAGGTTGATCTGAACACACCTGCCGTCAGAGTCAAGTGTACAAGCCATGTCCAAGGAGAGGAACTGAACCGGCACACCCATCTCTTTGACCTCCCAGCCAGCTTTCTCCATAGCCTTGATCAGCAAAACATACCTATCCAGCTCACTAAAAGCACAGATAAAATCATCAACATAGGTTAGGACATAGCTCCACCCACCATTAGAATCCCTCCTAAAATACAGAGCAGGTTCCGCCTTGCACATAATAAAACCATGTGCAACCAAAACCCGCTTGACATCCATACTCCAAGCCCTGGGCGCCTGTTTCAAACCATAAAGGGACTTGATCAGCTTGCACACAAGGGAACACCGTTAGGACCAAGTACCTTAAAGCCCTCAGGCTGGTGGCAGTACAGGTCCAGACCAGGTTCAAGGGGAGCATTCAGAAATGCAGTCTTGATGTCCAGCTGCCGAACAAACATCTTCCTATGAGTGATGGTAGCCAGGAGCACCCTCAGACCTGCTTTAGAAGAAACGGGGGCATATACATCATGAAAATCCAACCCAGGACGCTACAGAAAACCACGAACCACAAAACGTGCCTTGAAGCGAATAGAACCATCAACCCCAACCTTCTTCACAAATAACCACCTGCCAGACAGGACCCTCTGTTTAGGAGGCAGTGGAGTGAGCGCCCAAGTGCCATGGGCATGTAGGGACGCCATCTCATCCTTCATAGCAAGGAGCCATTGATCCCTGTCAGGGTTGGTGGGAAGCATGGCAGCTTTGAAGGGCAGTTCAGTGGAAGTGGAAATGTATGCTCCCACGTACAAGCAGTGTACTTGTACATGAGCAGCGGGGATATCAGCAGTATCAGCAGTAACCGGTAATATAGCCCCCAGTGCAGAACTACTGCCCGGTTGAACAGGGCCGGCCTTATTTGCCTCTATATCAACGAAGCCTGGGTCGACCGGAACACCCCAGCCATACGCAGTATCGGAACCCGACCAGTGTTCCAGATCATCACTTGCACTATCGGCAACGGCTACATCATCACATGGGCTTGACCCGAGTAATCCACCGGGGACGACAGGAGGCGTCTGAATGAACGACACCCGCGAGCCATCCGAGGTGGTCGGAGGTTGGCGACTATTAGTCAATGGACCTGATCCAGGTACCACTATGATCGAAGGCTGTCTTAATCCTAAATCTTCACCGACGAAATGTGGCGCAGAGGAGGACCTGGCAACCCCCTGCGATTCGGCTAAGATTTTATCTGAAAGAACTGCAGAATCTCGCCCGCCCAGTGCCTTCACACACAATACAGCACCATCAGCCCCTGACCTGGGACGCAAGGTCATCCCATGATCAGGGCAGCGGTCGACAATTGGGGTTAGCAAAGGGTCAAGGGAATTAACCGTAGGCACAAGCATATGTCCGTTGATAGCGGCAGGGATGCGAGAGACATACGGCGACCCGTCATAGGGAGATAGCCCAGGAATACAGTTATGATCAAACTGCTCATAGAAGAGTACATCACGACTCTCTACTACCTGGCGCAACTTAGGAACCCAAACAAAATAACCCTTACTCACCAGGGAATACCCAACCAGTCTACCAGATAACGCCCTTTCGTCCAGCTTGTTGCGCTTCTTCCCATTGACTAACGTAACGTAGCAAGGGCATCCGAACACGCGCAACATCGACACATCAGGCTGAACCCCAAAGAAAAGCTCATGAGGAGTCTTATCTCCCTGATTGGGCAAGCGATTACGAAGGTAACACGCAGCTAGGAAGGCATAGGGCCAGAAAGACTTAGTTAGTTTAGACTCCAGGTGGATGCTCCTAGCTATAGACTGTAAGACCCCATTGTACCTCTCCACAGTTGCATTCTGCTGTGCAGTGTATGCCAAAGATAACTCATGCACTGCCCCAACCGATATCAGCCAATCCTCAAACCACTTTACTATAAACTCCTTAGCCCTGTCAGACCTCAGGCACTTAAAGGCAAACCCGTGCAGCTGATTCATCCATCTGAGGATGATAGTCTGAACTGCTAAGGGAGCTTCATCCCTGGTCCTCAAGCACAACACTTCAGCATAGCCAGAGTGTTGGTCTGTGAGGCACAGAATATAAAACTCCCCACGCAGACCTCTAATATGAACTGGCCCCATGATGTCCAAGTGAAGGCGTTGGAGAGGTGCATTGATCGGAGTAGTGCTTGCTTTAGGAAAAGGGAGACGTTTGCCCTTAGCCTTTTGACAAGCATCACAAGGGATCTTAGCCAGTTTTTGGACCTGGTTGAGTGAGAGGGGTAAGTTGTTAACCATACCCTTCTTGACAAGTCTGTGCATGGCATCATAGCCGGGGTGACCCAGCCGCCTATGCCACAGCCATTCAGGAGTGGTAGGGATAACAACTCCACCGTCCTCATCAACATCAAGTGCAAAAGCTGGGTAATTGTCAGCACCAAACGAACAGCCACTGGTGGTGTAACAAGGCCTACATGCAAACTTGTAAACACCATCACTGGAGGCAGGGAAGGACCAGAGAATAGAAGAGCCCTGAGTGGCAGTGCAACTAATACTATCAAAAGAAATCTTGCAGTGGAGAGAATGAGCCACAGCATTTACTGACATGAGGTTCACCGGACAGTGAGGTATGTAGAGAACATTAGTTAGAATGATTGGTGTTGGTAACCAATCACTAAATAACTCGATGGATCCCTTACCTACTGCCCGTTGAACCACACCATCACCAAATCGAACTGATGGCAGATTCAGTGGAACATCAAACACAGTGAACAAATATCTATCACCTGTGATGGACATTCCAGCTCCAGAATCCACATGCCAGACACCCTCAGACAGGCTCGGACTACACACATTTGAGAACCTAGAGGTGCAGGAGAATAGGACAGGGCTTACCTGCTACTTCTGCATAGCAAACCCATCAATTTGAGCCTGCAAGGAAGACAATTGCTTTGGAGTAAGGTGACCTGGAAGGGCCAGGTTAGCAGGCAACGGTGAAGGAAGCGTTGGTTCTGCACGACCAGGGACCCTTCGCAGGGCAGGGAACTTCGTCCAGCAACGGTCCTCCGAGTGACCATCCTTGTGGGGGCATGGTCCCCAGGTGCATTCCAGGCGCCTCTTGTTCGACCCAGAACCACCACCAGTCTTCTGCCGCCGCTGAAATGCAGCATTAGCAGGAAACTGAGGAGCGGTCCGGGACCAACCAGGATGCCTGGAATCCGACTGAGGGAGCGCTATGTTAAGAATATCTAGCTGCCTATATTCCTCTAGACAGGACCAGTACTCAACAGGTTGCTGGTTGTATATCAGGATACCATACTTAATCCGCAGCGTTTCGAACCGGGGCAGACTCACACCTTGAACTATAATGCCCATGGCGTGACGCTGAGTCTGCGGAAACCCAGCACTGCGCAGGTCAGTGCACATACCGCGAACCCGACGAAAGAAAGCGTCAACGTGCCCATGAGTGTCCATGACCGAAGCATGATACTCCTTCAGCAAGAGAGGGACACGCGAGGCAAGGGCATCGGACTGCTGCCTCCGGATATGCAAAAAGATATCCCGAGGTGAAGCAAAGTCCCTATACACCTTGACTAGGGCATCCGTCATGTTGGCAAGCATCATGGATAAGATCATGAACTCTTGGCGGGGTAGGGTAAGCGCACTGAAACCCAACAGTGCAGGATCGACACTAGACTCACCATGAGAGGCCGAAGTTCCAGCAGCAGGAGGAGCACACCGAGGAGCTAAAGACTCACGAATCGCCAGAAAATACTCAGCAGCAAGACCAGCGTCATAAGCGCGCTGGTCATCTAAGTTCCTGATGAGATCTAGGGAACGCGCAACACGCACAATGAGCTCGAAATCAGGACGAACAGGACAGAAAGGGAGTGGCACCTTAACAAACTGGTAACCTCGCAGGTCACTGTTCCTACGCCCAACCCCTCCAGAGGTCACACCATTAGCAGGAGGGTAGTTAATCCCTGGCATAACAGGTCCCAGAAAAGCCCGACACTCTAGACCTAGCTCAGAATAAGCCATCACACGCCTAGGCCTAGGGCGACCCTTGCTATCAACCATAGCCTGAGTGGCAGTCATATCCAGCCTACCGTACAGAGTGCGGTCCAAGGATTCCCCAGCATGTTGAGCTTGGCGGATAAGACGGCAGTCCTGCAGGGATAGACGCAGAGGATGTCCGCCATCGAGCAGATGCTCCCAGGAGTCGCATGACAGCGAAGGAGGCACATATGGCGGAGGGCCAGGAGCAGGGGGCTGCTCCACAGGCGGAGGCGGGGGTGGAGGGGGCTCCTGCGAAGGGCCAGCAAAGGATACGCGGCCAGCAGCAGCAGCAGAAGCCTCTCGAGCACGAGTATTGTAGCCAGACAGACCTCGGTCCGGAGGCAAGGTGAAAGACGCAGACTTCTGCATCAAAGACGGCCTGGCCACCTCCGGGTGGACAGGTGGAAGGGGCGCAAGCAGAGGCGCAGAGACTGGATCAGGCTTAAACTCCGGGGAAGGCGCAAGAGCAGGTGCCGACAGAGGCTCATACACAGGAGAGACGGTAGAATTGAACTTTCGAGTAGCAGTGGAAGGAGTGACTCCACCGAAGTCACCACTCATAGCACTCTGCAGATCTTCATCACCATCATCAGAGTCATCAGCATAGCCATCTGCACGGCGATGACTAGCAAGTTCTTGATAGTCGTAGTCAAAACGGGCATCAGGAGGAGGAGGCGCCCTTGCGTACTGGATAATCTGAGTGGAAGCACAGCAGAGTCGCATCAGAACGTCCTCAATCTCAGGAGAGAGACGTCGGACAGTAGCAGAAAGAGCCATAAAGGTGGAGGATTGATTGGGGGGGGTTACTTCCACGATGGCGGAAGGACTCTCATGACCGCTAGCAGAGGCAGCTGGTGCACAGACGTCTAGCCAATCATCAAGAGGACCTGGGTCCTCCTTAGGAAGGACACGGTCGCAGCCATTGCTGATAATGGCACTGCGCATCCCGCGCGTCCAAGATTCTCCATTCTTGTCGTGGAGTTTCTCAAAATTAGCGGGAGGCCCTCGCGGAAGTTGCATCGCAAAGCAGTGGTAGTAAATGAGGGACCGTATAACCTATCAGCTTGGATAACACTCCGGAGAGTGGACTTAGTGTGTGCAGCACGCCAATCTATAAATGCGGAGACGAGAATAAATATTACAAAAGATAGTGGAACCATAAAGGGACACCAGCGGAGGAAAGGGGGGGAGCGGTAGCCTGGAACCTGATCAGGGTACAGGTTAGACAGCGCGTGTCAGAAGAACCGATGACGCAGTCAACAGTAAGCTGACATAGTACTGTCAGGACCGATAGTTCTAAGGAAGTACATAAGTAGTCACCAAGTCATAAAACGCGTGAGAGCACCGCAATTCATGCTGACACCCTCCAGTGATTAAAACTTTGTGTGGAGTGTAGTAGTTGTTTCCCTTCGGATTTTACTGTGAATTGGTGGGCTGGGTAATCTTGCAATTGTACTTGCAGATGTACCGCCGCTCACCTCTTTCTTGTTTTCCGAGTGTATTTCAAGCGCCCTTTCAGTCCATCCTTTGCAGTCAATTCTTTGAAGTCCTTTTTTATGCGTTTACTATTTTTCACGTGGACAATGGGTTTTCTGTACTGTGTTTGTACGTCTAAACTTCTATTGTTCATTGGACTTTGTTTCCTTTGTTGGTTACGAGTTCCTTGAAGTTTAACTTCGCATCCTTTGGATTTTTCAGTTGCTGCAGGTTTGGTTTGCTTGTGGTTAGGCGCTTGGTGTGTCTTGAGTGCATGAGTTCTTTGCGGTGCGATACCCACCTCCTAGAATGTTTTCGTTAGTGCCGTAACTGGGGATTTATGATAATTAACTTTCATAAATCTTCTTACTTCCATCTTTGAGTAAGAAACCAGTTCATCATGGTCTTTTCATCCCAACCTAGTCATGAATTCTATGCTAAGAATAGTTTTTAAGGTAGTGGATTTTTCCATCGACTTTATTTTTTTACTAGTGGACTTTGGTGTCCTCTTGTCTGCGTCCTTTCGGCTTTGATTCTCTCGTGTGCTGCTCTCACACGATATTTCAATCTGTCTCTTTGGTTATCATTGATTGGCGTTAGGTTCCTATTCCCGGATCGGGTTTTCTATACCGTTGTTCCCCAACTTTGATATTCGTTTTTTTTCCCATCCTTTTCTACCTTGGCACACTTTTGTATTTGCCTTGTTTCATTCCTTCCTTTAACCCTTTGGGTTTCATTTCAGGTTCTCTCGATTTTTCGGAGTTCTTTGATTATTTTTTTATCTGTTACATATAGTTCTATGTCCCCAGTGCCATAGGTGGAGTACTAGTATTGTATGTCACCTGCGTCATAGGTGGAGTATCAGCATGAATAGCGGTGCTCTCGCTTGTTTTATGTCTTGGTGACTCCTTGTGTACTTCCTTAGAACTATCGGCTCTGCCAGTACTGTGACAGCTTCATGTTGGCTGCGTCACCGGTTCTATTGACACGTGCTGTCTTGCCGGCTCCCGGCTTAAGATTCCTGGCTTAGGTTCTAGACTCAGGTTACAGGCTGCCGCCCCTTGACCACTGGTGCCCCTTAATGGGTCTCCTGTGCTTGTCACGTTATTCTCGTCTCCGTGTATAGATTGGCGCGTCTGTTCCGCTGCTTTCATCTCTGTCCACTCCACGGAGTGTATTAAAGCTGATAACCAGGAAAAAGATTAAAAGAGGAAGAAGACATAGAGGAAGAAGGGTAACGGGCACGAGTTTCGTTAATTTTGATCAATCCTTTGATCGATTTTTCACAGTAGCACGAATTCAGCCCCCCTGGCGGTAAAACGATTGTTTGGGGTCCAGTTCATCAGCCCTTTTTCGTCACAGCCCCTCCTGCCATGGAAGATTGGTTGGGCAAGTCCCTTGAGCTTATTTTGTCTGCCTGTGGACTGTAACAACTATCTAACGCACCTGCCTTAATGTGTTTACACTGCGTTAAATGCTTAGGTAACGGTACTCTGAAGTCTGAATGACTCAGTGTTCATTAACATCATCATATCATTAAGGGCGCCTGGAGGCGCGTCCCGAATGAAAGTTTATGATTTGATCTCATATTCGCATCACCTTCTAAAACAGAAGACGTCAGCAACGAAGATAATAGAAAGGACCTGGACCAAGACAATGCGAACACTACATCAGACATTTAACAGTGCACTCGAATTAGAAAACAAGAAGTAGGCTCGAAAGCAAGAAGTCGTCGCGGAAGGAAGACATGCCGTGCGGCGAATTTGCGGATGCAGATTTTTTCAGAACCACTACAACTCTCGCGCCAAGGGTGCAAGTTGAAGCAAGTACGCGAATGCTATACCTAGGTCAGCTAGACCTATGTCTGCTATACCTACGTCTTCATCACTTAAGATACGGCTGCCAACAACTGCACGCTGTACAGGGTTTGGGATATTTTTCGTCCGCTTGAAGTTCGTCTGATTAAGTTGATACAAGGGGGGAAATGGCGGAGAGTGTTCTCGGAGCGACAGGTGCAGATGCAGGTGGCAACGGAATCGAGCGGACCGAAGCCAGTTAGTGATGAGACAGATGGCTGACGTGTCAGATCAGCGAACGTTATCCGCAACAAGTACGATCGAAGATCCAACTAGAAACGCATGTTTCATTACAAACGTAAGATGCTGTTTTTCGGCGGCTACAAGGGCAAGGGTGACGTGGATCCATCGCCACATTGGGTTCGTGGTGAATACCCTACCGGTACCGGTATTCATGGGTCCAGGTTTCGGCAAGGAAGTTCAAATGGCGAGACCCGAGACACCTACAAATCACCGACAGCAAATCACCTAGTATTCACATAGCGTTTTCCTCAGCCCACTACCGCCTTCCACCTTCATCATTTCACCACCATGTCTTCTACCGCCTCTTCTACTCTTTCCGAGCAACAGGTAAGCGCTGCAAGTCTCACACTAAGCTTGGTAGGTTTGGCTTGGCTAGATTACATGGTCTATCAGTCTTCAGGCTGCTCATTGTCTGCGGGCAGAGTGAACGTGAAAATAATAAACGCTACTGCACCACACTATTTCGGGCAGAATACAATCGCGTAGGTTTAGGAGAGTTGGCATAGGTGAAGAAACCGACAGAGCATCGGAAATTCGCTACTTTGCCTCCCAGGTTTTAAGGAATGGGATCGTGTCTCCCTCTCAGAGGGCAGCTTATGCCCCCCATGTCGATCAGCATGTCCCTGATGGTGAGGGCAGCGGTGCTTGAGTGGGTGAGCGTGTGTGCGCGTGTGTCTTGGGGAGGGAAGCGGGCGGCGGTTGGTTGCTCCCCCCCACGGATATTGTGGATCGGGCTTGTGTTGAGTCAACAATGGCCTGTATATTGCCATGTATTGAGTTTGTTGATTCGTGAATGGGAGGGGTGTGGAAGGAGAGTGTTCGCGCTAAAGATTCTGGCCTAGATCGGAGTGGACTGTTACATGGGTTTTCAGCCAACTCTGAGCTGCCAACTGACTTCCAATTCAAAGCCCCCCCGTGCAATACGCGGACGGAAACCAGGTAGCACGCTTAGCGGATTGGACGGTTCAACGACTTGACCAGGTCTGGGCCTATATTTGCACTACCAGCGAGCCCTATACTCCGGTCGGACTTTTGGTTCAGACAAAATGTTTAGTACCGGGCAGCATATGAGGCTAGAGCTGCATATGCTTCATGCCGCTTGATGCACGAAATGTTGTTGGAATCGGTATATCTATTACAGGAATCTTATCTGATGTATTCTAGGAATCGGTAGCATATTTACGTTGGGATGGCTCCTTCAGTATTGGCACTCCCCATCTCCTCCATAGCGTCGTCAGGTCGGTGAGGTGGGGTGGAGTTTGCCTATCACGGGCATGAGGTGGTTGACGCGGGTGTGAGGATGGAGGTGGGAGTGGGGGTGGTTGGGGGGAGCTTGCTGCTCGTCCCGAGTTCCAGCAGGGATAAGCCATGTTATGGGTGTCTCCTGCGCTCGTACGTATGCGCCCATGCCGCTGGCAAATCATGCGCGCGCCGTGAGCTGAGCGCGACTAGCGCCTTGAGATCTTCCAATTCGGAAGTCGGACTGCCACATAGAAACCGACTAGTTGTACATGGGAGGGCAGTCGGAAAGCTGCCCATGCACGTACGACTATCCTCCTTATTGCGTTTACCCCCTTGATTGAATGCTTATGCCTTGAATGCATCTGAAGACGGCGAGCTGCCTTGTAGCAATTCTGGGGATGATTTGGGAGTTGGGGTTCCTAAACATGCAGGACTAAGGACTTAATATCTAAAATTTGGGCTGGAATCTGAGAATACTAGGAGAATAGTTTGAGTTTCATTCCCAGTTTTACCCCAGTTTTATTTAAGGGACCGGTCGCACATTGTGCGATGCGGTGCGACCCCCGTGCGACCCTCAAGTGTGCGAGTTAAGGGCGAAATGGGCCCTGAATTGCCATAACATCTGACGAGCTCTTGGTATCACGCTTAGGGAACGGCAATATGATATCGTATGATATCATGTCATCATATGTTCCGGCAGTCTGACTAGGCTATAATTACCATTTATATACAATCTCATATGATGCAATTTGTATGATACCATATGATATCATACTTGCCTTTGGTCAACGTCATGTGATATGCCAGTCCCTAATGATGCAAAAAACACATGTCCGTTTGGTCGAGGGTCGGTATCTCCCACCGAACCCAAGTGTGCCCACTCTTTTGTAGGAGTGGCAATGCCATTCGAACTGAATCCTCGGTGTCGTTGGTTTGTGTCGGGAGACCCACATCCTGGGCTTAAATATATTTTACAACTAAAAAAAAACTTCCTCAACTACAACAAATACCTTTCAAAACAAAAATTACCTATCACACCTTGGAAACAACTATACAAAATACCTTTCACACCTGTTACACAGCTAATAGAAAAACCTTTCACAACCAAAACAAATGCTGTCCACGCAGATTGAAGATTTTAAAGAGGCGTTTGCAGTGTTCGAGTAAGTTCATTTCCGATGATCATTCCCCTGTTTGTTTTATACTGAGGTGCAGGGAATAAAAAGCGCTACAATATATGTCTAGACTATACAGAGGGACAGGGAATAGCTCTTTGATGTAAATAAAATTAATGAAGGCTCTTTTACCCGAATAAAGCAAATATATATGTTTGAAGGAGGCGTTTGCAGTGTTCGAGGAAGTTCATTTCCGATGATCGTTCCCCTGTTTGTTTTATACTGAGGTGCAGGGAATAACAAGCACTACAAGATATGTCTAGACTTTGCAGAGGGGCAGGGAATAACAAGCACTACAAGATATGTCTAGACTATGCAGAGGGACAGGGAATAACAAGCACTACAAGATATGTCTAGACTATGCAGAGGGACAGGGAATAAAAAGCACTACAAGATATGTCTAGACTATGCAGAGGGACAGGAAATAGCTCTTTGAAGTAAATAAAATAAATGAAGGCTCTTTTACCCAAATAAAATAAATAAATAGCGCGACAAATAGTACCCCTTATTGCGAGGCTTGAGATTGAGGGAGCCAGCCCGTTTGCTTGCACTGGGGCCAACCACCCATTGGGTGGGTGGGTGGGTGGGGGGGGCAGGGCTCTTGTACCCATATAGAAACAGATGCACAAGTCCCCCCCCCCCCCCCCCCCCCCATGAGTGCAACAAATGACCATACGTTTACGTCCTTTTACATACGTATACGCGGGTACACGGCTTATAAATATACGTGTATGTTATAAGTAATCCCAAAGTATACGTTTGCCTCCCATACCTAACTAATCTTCTATCCCACCTCTTTCGCAATTGCAGCAAGGATGGACATGGTAAGGCTCTTGCCTGGGTTGTGGTCATCCTACAGGTGGTGGTGGTGGTGAACAGGTGGCTCTTGCCTGGGTGGAGGGGGACGTGAAAGTATCCACCATTGTCGTCAGTGGTGAACACTTCAGTTCTTTTGGCAGAGCCCCCCCTTCTGGGGGGCGGGAGCCCCCAGGGTTACCCATTTGTCCGACCAACTGACAAAAAAAATTGAAGTCTAGATTGAAGACACGTCAGCCAACTTTCTCATATCAAACTGGCTTTGGTCAGCTCCAATCCGTCGCCACGAGTCGTTCCGTTGCCAACACTCTGCCAATTTTCCGCTTCTCGTGCCACACTGCATAGGACTTGTTTCTGTTGTGTCACTTTCTGTCGCTGCATGGTGATGCATGGGACCGGCGTAACAAGTCAGAAATGCCCCCCCAAAACTGTGCTTGCACGCACCAACAGCACCACCCACGCCAACAGCAGCAGCACCACCAACAGCAACAACACCAGCACCACCAACACCATTCTAATCCATCCAATAACACAACCTGTGCTTGCATGCACCAACAGCACCACCCATGCCAACAGTAGCAGCACCACCGACACCAGCACCATCAACACCACTCTAATCCATCTAGTAACCAACCCTGTGCTTGCATGCACCAACAGCACCACCCATGCCAACAGTAGCAGCACCACCGACACCAGCACCATCAACACCACTCTAATCCATCTAGTAACCAACCCTGTGATTGCAGGCACCAACAGCACCAGCCACGCCAACAGCAGCACCAGCAGCAGCACCACCAAAACCACTATAATCCATCTAGTAACCAAACCTGTGCTTGCAGGCACCAACAGCACCATCGATACCAACAGCAGCAGCAACACCAATAGCACCACCAACAGCACCACTATAACCCAACCAACAATCAACCCTGTGTTCCCTGGCAGGTGCACCACCACCCACACCACCAACATCAACAGCACCACCAACACCAACACCAATGACACCACTATAACCCATCCAACAATCAACCCTGTGTTCGCTGGCAGGTGCACCACCACCAACACCAACACCAATGACACCACTATAACCCATCCAATAAGCAACCCTGTGTTCGCTGGCAGGTGCAACACCACCATCAACACCACCAATACCGCACTAACCCATTCAATAATCAACACTGTAGTTGCAGGCAGCATAGCCACCGACACCAACACCACCAACACCACCTTCACCAACACCACCAACACCAACAGCACCAATACCGCTCTAAACCATCCAATAATGAACCTTGTGCTGGTAGGCAGCATGGCCACCAACACCACCAACAACAACACCACCACCACCAACACCAGCAGCACCACGCTAACCCATCCAATAATGAACCCTATGTTTTCATGCAGTTGCAACACCACCACCAAGACCAACACCACTCTAATCCATCCAATAACCAACCCTATGTTTTCAGGCAGCATAGCCACCAAAGATTTGGTGACAGCAATACGCTCCTTAGGGAAGGATACAACAGATGTCTCACATGATGGCGTGCACTATGATGCTGCTAACGATGCCAACCAGACCATAGACTTCTCCGAGTTCTTGAGCCTCATGATAACAGAGGTACAGTCCACTGTTTTAGGGTTTAGGGTTTAGAGCCTCATGGTCACTGAGGTACAGTCCAATGTTTTAGGGTTAAGGGTTTAGGGTTTAGAGCCTCATTGTCACAGAGGTACAGTCCACTGTTTCAGGGTTTAGAGTTCTTGAGCCTCATGGTCACCGACCAGACCATGGACTGCTTGCACCTAATGGCAACAAAGTTACAGTACACTGTTTTAGGGTTTAGGGTTTAGGGTTAAGAGCCTCATGGTCATCAACCAGACCATGGACTTCTAGCACCTCATGGCAGCAAAGGTACAGTACATTTGTTTCATTTTGTTTTAGAAAAAAACACTCACTCACTCACTCAACTAACCCACCCACCTACCCACTCACTCAGCTCATGCACCCACTCTCCCACCCACCTACCCACCCACCTACTCACTCAGATCACCCACTCACCCACCCACCCACCTACTCACCCACCTACTCACTCAACTCACCCACCAACCTACCCTGCAGGAGACCGATCAAGTCACCTGCAAACCCACCCACCCCACTCAACCACGCAGCCACTCACCAACCAATCAACTCACCCACCTACCCACCCACCTATCCACTCACTCACTCACCCATCCACCTACTCACCTACCCACCCACATACCCACTCACTCAACTCACTCACACACTCACCCATCCACCTACCCACTCTCTCACCCATCCACCTACCCACCCACCTACCCACTCACCTACCCACCCACATACCCACTCACTCAACTCACCCACTCACTCACCCATCCACCTACCCACTCACTCACACATCCACCTACCCACCCACACACTCATCCACCTACTCACCTACCCACCCACATACCCACTCACTGAACTCACTCACCCACCCATCCACCCACTTACCCACCCACCTACTCTACAGGAGACCGATCAAGAAGCGGAGTTGAGGGAGGCGTTTAAGGTGTTTGAGTAAGTGCCTGTTTGTTAGATTAGCGCTAGTACAGGCGTTAGTATATCTATTAGTGCTAGTCTACACGTTTGTCAAGGTGTAGTAAGTCGGTGTGTGTTCAAGGTGTTTGAGTAAGTGGCTGTTAGTTCGATTAGCACTAGTATATCTATTAGCGCTAGCTTGTCTACACGTTTGTCAAGGTGTTTGAGTAGTAGTAAGTCGGTGTTTGTTCAAGGTGTTCGAGTAAGTGGGTGTTCGTTAGATTAGCGATAGCTAGTCTACACGCTTGTCAACCTTTTTATCTTAAAATTTCTTAGCGAGATCGTGTGGGATTTCGGTTTGGGGTGGGGTGGGGGAGGGGGGAGAGCAATCTACAGCGTTCCTTAAGCTCTCGGTCAGGCAAAATCGCCACAGGTCTTTCTATCTTCAACTTTCTTAGCTAGATCGCGTAGTCGGCTTGATGCATGAGCAGTTTAAAAAAAGCAAATTGCCTCCCCCTCGCCCCCCCGCCCCTTGCATCGCAATATTGGTTCTGGAGCCAACTGCCTAGAATGCAGAATGAGCAAAAATCGCAGGAGCTCAAGATCTTTTGGAGTTCATGTTTAAAAATTCAAATCAAAAATTGGTATGGCTAGCCGGTCTGCGTTTTTTATCTTCCACTTTTTAATTGTACATTGTAAATATTGTACAAACTATTGTTCGATAGATTAGATATTTTTTATGTTTTACATTGTTTATATATTGTACATTGTATATATTGTACAAAATATTAGACATCGTTTATATTTTACATTGTACATATATTTTACACGACATGTGTATAGATACATATGTGTATCTGACTATATGAGTCATATATACATATACATACAGTTATATACATATGCATATACATATAATCTCGTACCTGACAACCAACAATATACATATACAGACATTCCCGTACCTGACAACTAACAATATATATATATATATATATATATATATGTATATATGTATATATGTATACATAAATATACATATCCATACAATCGCCTACCTGACAAACAACAATAAACATATACATACAATCCTGTACCTGACAACCACCAAATCACTGACGGCAAGTCCAATAATATGAAGTACTGACCCACCTTCTTTCCTTCGAGTGCAGCAAGGGCAACAAAGGCTACATCACCAGCGCCGAGGTAAATTGGTTTGATTGTTTTTCAATGTTTTTTCTTGTAAGCCCTTCCTGCCACAGTCCCTTGAGCCTATTTGATCTACCCCTGGACTGTAACACTTATACATATGTAGTTAATGTTTTAGGGTTCTTTCCTTTGAGTGTAGCAAGGGCAACAAAGGCTACATCACCAGCGCTGAGCTAAGTTGGTTTTATTGATTAGGTTTTATTGTTTTTCAATGTTTTTTCTTGTCAGCCCTTCCTGCCACAGATGGGCAAGTCCCTTCAGCCTATTTGGCCTACCCCTGGACTGTGACACATATATATACTTTTTGGCTTTTCTAAGCAGCTTATAGGTGGCTCCCTGTGTCAGCCATTTTGCTAAACCCATAGATAGTTCAGCAGTTCTGGACAGTTTATGGTGTCAGCTTCAAGGAACAATAAGTTTGTAACATACATGGTGTGTTTAGGCATGCGTTTAGGTCCGATGTACAGCTAAGTACGATCTGGTTGAGTTTCTTTCACCTTTTTGTTCCTATCCTTCTCATTGTAATAATGATAACGCCTGGTGGGGCGTGGTATTAAGGGAACCCGTCGTACGCGGGCAGAGAACGGTCTACCACCTCGACTGGACAAGCTGCCATCGCGGTTGACAACGACCTGCAACGCTAAGGGTGATGATAGGGGGAATCGAACCCCCGACCCTTTGTCGTTAAAGCGATTCTGTGTCCCACTTGACCAATCGTATCACTGAAACGGGCTATTTCTCATTGTAACAATTCTGCTATAAATTACTGTTATGCGCAGCCAAGCAGGGTACTACTTTTTGTCAATCTGGTCAGCGCTTAAAGCGCACAAATGTTAAATTGGTCAGCGCTTTCTAGTGCAAAAAACGCAAAAACTGCGCGCTGCGCCCACAGGGGGTTGAAAAAACTGCACGAAACACGCAGCGGGGCTTAAAAAGCGTGCGCGTGAAAGCGCTGCCGCGCGCGCTTCGTAGTACCCTGCAGTCAAGCCCCAAGATGGCAACAATACAGAAAGGTCTGGTTGTGTTAGCTTCTAGGTGCACAAGGCTTGGCTAAATAGACATTCAGGGGAGCTGCCTACAAGCTGTTGCTCGTTGCTGAAAATAAAAGCTACGCCTCCTTCATCCCACTTCCATTCTGGTTGACTCGCCAGCCCGGGAAGCTGCCTAGAAGCTGTTGCTGTAGCTCTTGAAAAACTGAGGTGCTCAGCAGTACTACATCAACTTTGCCCGAAAGAGCCTAGAGCCTCAACTCTAAACCTAGAGCCTAAAACCTAAACCTAGAGTCTGAACCCTAAACCTCCTTCCATCTCTTGCCCTCCCCAGCTGCGGTCAGTGTTGGTCACCCTGGGCCAGAAGCTAGACTAACCTAAACCTTAAACCGGTCAGTGTTGGTCACCTTGGGCCAGAACCTAGACTAGCCCAAACCCTAGACCCTATACCTCCTTCCACCTCTTGCCCTCCCCAGCTGCGATCAGTGTTGGTCACCTTGGGCCAGAACCTAGACTAGCCCAAACCCTAGACCTTAAACCTCTTTCCACCTCTTGCCCTCCCCAGCTGCGATCAGTGTTGGTCACCCTGGGCCAGAACCTTTCTGTTGAGGAGGCTGAAGAAATTATCCGTGAGGCAGACATTGACGGAGATGGCCACGTCAATTTTGCAGACTTTGCTGCCATGATGTCAAAGGTGTGTGCTTGACAGTCATTTTTCAGATTTATGAAGGCCATGCGGAAGCTTGGTGCATGTGCTTGTGTGCTGTCTGTCTGTCTGTCTCTATAGCTGTCAATTTTGCAGACTTTGCTGCCATGATGTCAAAGGTGTGTGCTTGACAGTTACATTTCAGATTTTTGAAGGCCATGCTGAAGCTTGGTGCATGTGCTTGTGTGCTCTCTGTCTGTCTGTCTCTATTGCTGTCTGTCTCTATTGCTGTCTGTCTCTATTGCTGTCTGTCTCTATTGCTGTCAATTTTGAAGACTTTGCTGCCATGATGTCAAAGGTGTGTGCTTGACAGTTATATTTCAGATTTGTGAAGACCATGCCGAAGCTTGGTGCATGTGCTTGTGTGCTCTCTGTCTGTCTGTCTCTATTGCTGTCTGTCTCTATAGCTGTCTGTCTGTCTCTGTTGCTGTCTGTCTGTCTCTATAGCTGTCTGTCTCTATAGCTGTCTGTCTCTATGGCTGTCTGCCTGTCTCTGTTGCTGTCAATTTTGAAGACTTTGCTGCCATGATGTCAAAGATGTGTGTCAGGGATTTCCCCCGCTATACAACGCAGTTGCTATACATATGTGAGACCCCGTTTTGGCCAAAGTTATTGCCTTACAATACCCGATTTAAAATTCCAGCACCCAGACCCAGATCACTGCCCAGAACCCGAATGCTTGTGTGTGTGCTTGTGTTTTTGATACATTATTTTGCACCTGAGTTGGTTGATAAAGACACCAGCATGATGTCAAAGGTGTGTGCTTGTGGGGCAGGTAGTTGTAGGATCCTGTCTGTCTCTGTCTGTCTCAACAGCTGTCTGTCTCTCTGTCTGTCTCAACAGCTGTCTGTCTCTCTGTCTTTCTCAACAGCTGTCTGTCTCTCTCTGTCCGTCTACCTGTCTCTCTAGCTGTCTGCCTGCCTGTCTTTCTCTTTGCCTGCCTGCCTCTAAGTTTGTCTGTCTACCTGTCTCTATAGCTGTCTTCCTGCCTGTCTTTCTCTATGTCTGCCTGCCTCTAAGTCTGTCTGTCTCTACGTCTGTCTGCCTGTCTGCCTCTATATCTTTCTGCCTGTCTGTCTGTCTGTCTGTCTCTATGTCTTTCTGTCTATCTCTTTGCCTGTCTACATGTCTCTATAGTTGTCTGCCTGTCTGTCTGCCTCTATGTCTTTCTATCTCTTTTTATTTTTGTCTCTATGCCTGTCTCTATAGCTGTCTGTTTGTCTCTCTGTCTGTCTGCCTGTCTGTGCCTTAAGCTGTCTGTCTGCCTGTCTATCTCTTTGCCTGTCTACATGTCTCCATAGCTGTCTGCCTGCCTGTCTCTATGTCTGTCTCTTTAGCTGTCTGTTTGTCTCCATAGCAGTCTGTCTATCTCTTTGCCTGTCTACATGTCTCTATAGCTGTCTGCCTGCCTGTCTCTATGTCTGTCTCTTTAGCTGTCTGTTTGTATCCATAGCAGTCTGTCTATCTCTTTGCCTGTCCACCTGTCTGACATTCGTTCTCGTTCTCTTTCTTCCTAGTGAATTTTCCAGGACAGAATCGAATGAGTGTGGGCTGGAGAAGTTCTACTGCTACCACTACTACTGCTCCTCCTCCTACAACTGATTCTGCGTTATCAGAGCCATTTGCTTAGCAGAGGCTCCCCTTGCCTCAGTCACGCTGCTGGCACATTTGGGGTCAAGTAAGGAACCAGGAAAAATGGAATCATTATCATGATCGGCATTTGCTGAGCAGAAGTTCCCCTTGACTCAGTCAGGCCGCGGGCACATTTGGAGTCAAGTAGGGAACCAGGAAAAATGGAATCATTATCATGATCGGCATTTGCTGAGCAGAAGTTCCCCTTGACTCAGTCAGGCCGCGGGCACATTTGGAGTCAATTAAGGAACCAGGAAAAACGGAATCATAATCATGATCAGCATTTTCTGAGCAGAAGTTCCCCTTGACTCAGTCAGGCCGCGGGCACATTTGGAGTCAAGTAGGGAACCAGGAAAAACGGAATCATTATCATGATCAGCATTTGCTGAGCAGAAGTTCCCCTTGACTCAGTCAGGCCGCGGGCACATTTGGAGTCAAGTAAGGAACCAGGAAAAACGGAATCATTATCATGATCAGCATTTTCTGAGCAGAAGTTCCCCTTGACTCAGTCAGGCCGCACGCACATTTGGAGTCAAGTAGGGAACCAGGAAAAACGGAATCATTATCATGATCAGCATTTGCTGAGCAGAAGTTCCCCTTGACTCAGTCAGGCCGCGGGCACATTTGGAGTCAAGTAGGGAACCAGGAAAAATGAAATCATTATCATCATCATGCTTGTCATTTGCTGAGCAGACATTTTGTGGTCTGCTCTACACCATGCTTGCTTTCAGAGCATTTTGTTGTCGTGGCTTCTTTCCCACAGTTTGTTTAAGGGGACCCACCTCCTGGGATGAAAGTCCTTTCACAACTTAAAACAAGTTCTATGCAGCGTCGCCCCCCTTCTGCGACGCTAAAAAATGGCAGAGAGTGATCGCGAGGGAGCGACATGTGGCAACGGAAGTAAGTTAGTTACGAGACCGTTGGCTGACGTGTCGGGCTTCATCGCGGTCAGACGGATGGATGGATGGACGAACGGACAAATGGGTAACACTGGGGGCTCCCGCGCCCCAGAAGGGGGGGCTCCACCAAAAAAGGAAGCCATGAGGGCATAAATGCTACTAGGTGTGCTCTGCACCGTGCTTGCAATCAGAGTGATTTGTTGTCGTGGCTTCTTTCCCACAGCTTTAGATCATGCTTTTATCCCAGAGCTATAGATCATGCTGTGATCTTGCTTTCGTCTCAGAGCTTCAGATCATGCTTTGATCCCAGAGCTATAGATCATGCTGTGATCTTGCTTTCGTCTCAGAGCTTCAGATCATGCTTTGATCCCAGAGCTATAGATCATGCTGCGATCTTGCTTTCATTCCAGAGCTCTGGATCATGCTTTCTGTCAAAATGAACTGCTTCAGGGAAGCCGCTGATACCCTGGAGCTTGAAATTAGCAGTTTCAGGAGAAGGCCTCACAGGGTGCCTCATGAGGTGCCTCGCGGGGCGAAGAATCCATGAGCTTCGACCATGACTGAATTGGATGGGCCGGATTTTGTTAGCGTTTTTATTTCGAGTCATAAAAGGAATTGTCTGCATGGTTGCTGGGAAATATTGGGCCTTTTTTGTGGTCTTGTCGAATTTGTACCTTGGGGAATAGTGGACCTTCCACGCCTCACCTGGATTAGTGACTTGAGGGAAGAGTAAGCCTTGTATGGTTTGCTTAGACCTTTTTTGCACTTCATTTGAATGTATAACTTCAGCGCATATTGGGCCTTCTGCGCTGCATCTGGGTTTGTGAATTCTGGGAATAGTGAGCGTTTTATCGTTCACTTGGACCTTTTTCGTACTTCATTTGAATTTAGAACTTCAGCGAATATGAAGCCTTTTGCGCTGCATTTGGATTTGTGAATTCAGGGATGAGTGAGCCTTCGATGGTTCACTTGGACCTGTTTTGTACCTCATTTGAATTTAGAACTTAAGCAAATATTAAGCCTTTTGCGTTGCATTTGGATTTGTGAATTCAGGGATGAGTGAGCCTTCGATGGTTCACTTGGACCTTTTTTGCACTTCATTTGAATTAATATGTCAAGGGAATATTGAGCCTTCTGCGCTGCATTTGGATTTGTGAATTCAGGGATGAGTGAGCCTTCGATGGTTCACTTGGACCTGTTTTGCACTTCATTTGAATTAATATGTCAAGGGAATATTGAGCCTTCTGCGCTGCATTTGGATGTGTTACTTCGGGGATGAGTGAGCCTTCTATGGTATGGGAACGGGCTGCTACTTACCCTGCCACACATTGCTACCATGGTGGTTGACAGCTATCGCAAACACTGAAGCGCACCCGTAAAGATTCAAACCCACACGCACCTTCTTGTTTTGCCGTGCTCTACCATTGAGCCAGTCGTCAAAACGAGAATCTTTATTATAGCACTGCATGCAAAATTGAAGTTTTGACTTGGAAACTCAGGACCTCCCGTGCTTGAGTTGAATTTGTTGTTTATGTTGATACGTGTATGGAATGAGTGTTGATAATAATAATGCTTGCTTGCTGCAATATTGCCTTTCTTTTTCTGAGGATTTGTTGGAAGACCCCTCCCGGATGTTGTGGAGCGGGCTTGTCTTGGGCTTACAATGGCCTGTGGATGACAGAGTAATGTTTATAGTATGTTTACTTGCGAATAGCAGTTTTAAGCGAAGCTAAGTGTTGTTGTGTTGTCGCACAGATGAGTGCGGCAGTTTTTGTGTGTGTGTGTGTGTGTGTGACGCATGGCAAATTGAGCGAGTTCTGACTAGTTCAGCTAGACCCATGCGTCGCCATGCAGCAATTGCGAGGCATCGTCAAATGTAAAAACAGTGGTGTGCGAACAGTCTCGAGTCGGACGCATCAGACGCACTGGGGCGCATTGGGACGCATGAGAACGCAGGGTAATGAAGTGAGACGCAACCAACTTCCAAAACCTGCGTCCCGGACGCAACCAATCTATGAGGCTGCGTCCGGGACGCAACCGACCCTGCCAATGTTGCGTCCTGGGACGCAACGGCCCTCCCCATGTTGCGTCCTGGGACACAAGGACGTGCGTCTTGGACTACCCTGATTGCGAGGCATCGTCAAGTGTAAAAACAGTGATGTACGAACAGCACGCGAGCACATGTCAGTGTGTGCCTGAAGGGCTAGTGAAAATGAATACATATTTGAAGTTTGTGCATGTGTATGTCAGACTTGCATAGGTGTGTCAACATATTCTGAATATTCTGAAAGGGTGTGTGACAACTGTTACGTACATGCATATGTGAATGTGTGCATGTGTGTGCCAGGCATGCATCAATTAGCAGTGTGATGTAAGAGATTGTTTTGTATGAGGTTGTACTAGAGCTTGACTTGGCTGGGATTCATATGAGACTGGAATGGATTGGATTTATATGAGATAGGAATGGATTGATTTATTGATATGGTATTGGATTAGTTGTGGTCAGGGTATTTCAAACGGACCCCAGGGTTTGCATCCTGTGACGCACCCTAATTCAGTCGGTTGCGTCCTGGGACGCACTCAATTTAATCGGTTGCGTCCTGGGACGCACTGGACTATAAGGGCTGCGTCCCAGTACCAACAGAACCCGTAGCCCACGGCAATGGAGTGGTGGTGGGCCAATCAACTGATGGGTGAGACGCAACCAACATCCTGAAACTGCGTCCGGGACGCAACGGACCCTCCCATGTTGCATCTGCGACGCAGCACGCTGCGTCCTGCACTATCCTGGTTGTACATTAGACATTTCTTTGCTGTAACAACGAAGTCCTCAAACCTCCTCTCTACTTAATTCGATTGGTGTAACTTGAACTTGGTTACATAGCTTCAGCCAGCAATTTGGCTGCTCGCTGTCTTCGGCAGTAAACAAGTTATTAATTAATTGATTTGTGTAACAAGGTCGCCCTGCTGTATCTCTCTCTGCCTCTCTCCCTCTCCATTTAAATATTATGTGCAGAGGTATACCCGTTTGACGAATGGCTCAGTGGCAGAGCTCCTAGAACAACGTAAGTGCTGGGTTCGACCCCCCACGGGTGCGCTTAAGTGTCCGCGGTCGCTGTCAATCGCCATGGTAGCTTTGTCCAGTTTTCCCCGCCACCGTAAGACTGGGCTCCCTTAATACCACACCCAACCAGGCGTTATCACTCATCATTATTTTCCTACTACTGCTTGGCTAGAATGGACAGCAGGTCGTTGATAAGCATGCACCAAAGTTTGGTGGTCACGCTCTGGGTAATTCAAAGCGCGCGCTTTTGAGCGCTGACTTTTTGACCCCCTCTGCGCTTTAAGCGGAGTTTTTTGCAACCCCTCGTGGGCGCTGCAAGCAATTTTTGCGCTTTTTGCATTACAAAGCGCAGTTTTTTTGTTTTCAAGTGCGCTAAAGCGCTGGCCAATTTGGCAATTTGAAGAACCCTGGTCACGCTGCTGTGCTAGAGCTTTGCCAACTTTGACTCTTGTTTTCGGTTAAGGAGCTCATTTGTTTTTTTGCTAACTTTATACTCAGACCTTCAATTGACGTTGTAAGACCACCCATGAGTAGGCCTTTTGGTAAGGGTAGTCTATCGGCACCACTTTGGACCTCGTGCAATAAGTATATCCCCCCCCCACCCACACCCACACCCACCCACCCACCCACCCACCCACACAGCCCCCCTAACCCCCACCTCCTCCAATTTGCTCGCCCGATTTTTGTAGGTTATGTATACCAGCAATCTCGCCAGCAATTCTTAATTAAGAAAACATTGCAGTACGCCGGCAGTACGCGTGATATACTGAAATCGCTATGCAGTAACGGGGGGGCGGTAACCACGCGACAGTGACACGTCATACATTCGAATCTTCTAGAAACGATCTTCTAAAGAACAGGGGGCGGCAGACTCGTTTTGGGGGTACGCGTATAAACTTCCACCCAACTCCATTTATTGGGTCAGACCAAAATCGATTCCCAAACTAAAACTTAGATCGCTCCATTTCAACCCCGATGCGACAAGTGGACCCCTAGTTGGCAAATTCAACGACAGCTCAGCTCTGTCTCGGGACTTGTCGAAATTCCGACTCGCGAAATCGAAGTAGGAAGCAAAGGGTTCAACAAAGCCAGAAAGCAAGGAAGCAAATAAAATCGTCTGCACTCATGAACAATCCATTCGATGACCCTTTTTTCCGGGACCCACTGGGCTTCATGCGCAGCCAAATGGGAGGAGACGCGCACCTAGCTGCGATGGGAATGAGCAACCCCATGATGCAGCATCAGCATCAGCAGCAGTATCAGCCAAGGCAACCGCGTGCGGTGAGTTCGCCTTGTTCATTGGGGAATGCCGAAAAGCAAGCGTAAGCGCAAGAGAGGTCGGTCAGAGGATAGCAGGTAGTAACAGACTGAAATGGACGAGCCGAGTGCCAAGCTGCGCTTGTTCGGCATTGGTATAGATGCCGTAGCGGTGAAGGGTTAGCCTCGAGCCACCCTCTCCCCAACAAGCGCGCATGCCATGATAACTTGTCTCCCAAGGTTCGAGCAGCAGTTTCCGAGGTTTCACCTCGGAAACTGCTCAAACTTCTCAGATCTTACCCTTTCCTCGCACCAAGCCTCGCATGTTGGCATTCTTAGAAGTTTAGCCATTTATTTTATTCTTAGAGGATTCCCCCCCCCCCACCCTCCACCCACCCACCCACCCAACACCAACCCACCTACCACCACCCACCCAACACCACCAACCCACCACCAACCCACCCACCACCACCCACAACCCACTGACCACCACCACCCACCACTACCCACCAACCACTACCACCCCACCCACCCACCACCCACCCAGATCCACCCACCTACGAACCCATCCACCCACCACCCACCCACCCACCGCCACCCACCACCCACCACCCACCCACTTCCACCCACCCACTTCCACCCACCCAACAACCCACCACCAACCCACCACCATCCACCACCCACCCACCACCACCCACAACCCACAGACCACCACCATCCACCACCACCTACCATCCCCCCCCACCCCACACCCCACACCCCCACCCCACACACCCACCCCACCCACTCACCTCACCCACTCACACACACACATGTATGTTCTCTTTGCCGCACAGAACCTGTAACCCAGTGTTGTAATCAAGGAGATTCACGAGGATGATGATGATGATGATGGTGATGATGATGATGAGCAAGAGCACCAACCACCACCAACCACCACCAACCACCATCCACCACCAACCACCAACCACCACCCCACCCACCCCCACACCACCCACCCACCCACCCACCCACCCCACACCACCCTACCCCCCCACCCCCCCCACCCCCGACCCTCCACCCCACCCTCCCACCCACCCACCCACCCCCACACACCCACCCACCCCCACACCCCCCCACACCCACACCCACGTATGTTCTCTTTACCGCACAGAACCTGGCACTCAGTGTTGTAATCAAGGAGATTCACAATGATGATGATGAGGAGCAAGAGCACCACCCACCACCACCAACCACCACCAACCCACCCACCCACCCACCCCACACACTAACTCACACGCACTCACACACACACACTCACACACTCACGTATGTTCTCTTTGCCGCACAGAACCTGGCCCCCAGTGTTGTAATCGAGGAGATTCACGATGATGATGATGACGATGAGGAAGAGCCCCTCCCCCCCCCCCCCCCCCCCCAGCACCACCAGCACCACCACCACCACCACCACCACCACACACACTCACACACACTCACTCACACACACGTATGTTCTCGTTGCCGCACAGAACTTGGCACCCAGTGTTGTAATCGAGGAGATACACGATGATGAGGAGGAGCAAGAGCAGGCAAGAAAGGAAGAGCCCATCGTGGAGGAACCTGACCTTGGTAAGATTGTGGAATTGTGGAATTTATATAATTTAATGGAGTTTATGTAATTTCAATGTAACTAAACGCCGTATTTTTACATGATGAGGAGCAAGAGCAAGAGCAGGCAAAAAAGGGTGAGCCCATTGTTGAGGAAACTGACCTTGGTAAGATTGTGGAATTGTGGAATTTATATAATTTAATGGAGTTGATGTAATTTCAATGTAATTAAACACAGTATTTTTACATGATGATGATGAAGAGCAAGAGCAGGCAAAAGCAAGGAAGAGCCCATTCTGGAGGAACCAGACCTTGGCAAGATTTATTTTTTATTTTTATGGAACTTATAAAATGTTAATGGAATTTAATCGATTTAATGTCCCATCATGGAGGAACCTGACCTAGGTAAGATTGTGGAATTGCGGAATTTTAATGTAATGTAATTCTGTATTTGTTAATGTAATTTTAATGTAATGTAATTCTGTATTTGTTAATTTAATTTTAATTTAATTTAACTTTTAGAGCCCATCGTGGAGGAACCTGACCTTGGTAAGATTGTGGAATTTATAAAATCTTAATGGAACTCTGTGGAACTTATACAATTTGATATTTTTGATGTAATTTTAATTGAATTTAACTTTTAGAGCCCAATGTGGAGGAACCTGATCTTGGTAAGATTGTGGAATTTATATAGTTTTAATCGAGGTTTTAATGTACTTTAACTCAATATTTTTATGTCATTTTAATCCTGGTATTTTGATGTAATTTTAATCGAATTTATTTTTTGAAGCCCATCATGGAGGAAACTGACCTTGGTAAGATTGTGGAATTTATTGAAAAATAGTTTAATGTAATTTAAATTGGTGTTTTCAATGTAATATATAATTGAGTTAAACGTTTAGAGCCCATCGTGGAGGAACCCGACCCTATGTACTCCACATATTATATAATTTCAATGTAATTTTACACAGTACTTTTACACGATGATGATGAGGAGCAAGAGCATGCATGGAAGAGCCCATTGTGGAGGAACCTGACCTTGATAAGATTTATTATTTATTTTAATGGAACTTATATAATTGTAATGGAATTTAATCGATTTAATGTCCCATCGTGGAGGAACCTGACCTAGTTAAGATTGTGGAATTGTGGAGTTGTAATGTTATTTAAGTCTGTATTTCTTGATGTATTTTTAATTGAACATAACTTTTAGAGCCCAATGTGGAGGAACCTGAGTACCTGACCTTGGTAAGATTGTGGAATTTGTGTAGTTTTAATCGAGGTTTTAATGTACTTTAACTTGGTATTTTTATTATGTCACTTTAATCCTGGTATTTTGATGTAATTTTAATCGATTTAATTTGTATAGCCCATCGTGGATGAAACTGACCTTGGTAAGATTGTGGAATTTATGTGGTTTAATGTAATTTAAATTGGTATTGTTTAATGTACTATATAATTTATTTTTATTTTTGAGCCCATCGTGGAGGAACCCGACCTTGGGAAGATTGTGGAATTATGGAATTTTTGTAATTTTAATTTAATTTAACTTGGCATTTTTATGTTATTTTAAGGGTACGACACAATGCAGCCGAATCCGTGCCCATCGAACCCTGGGTCGAACCCTAACCAAGATTCCCTCCGCCAGCGAGGCAGCAGTTGGACTTCCGCCAGCCAGCCAAACACCTCTGCGAATTCGACAGTTCAGGCGATTGCGCAAATTATTCAAAATTCTCGATGAAAAGCTGGTGCATTGCCTGCGCGTGATTGTTGTGTGATGTTGACTGATATTCGTAGAGCTGATGGGTGTGGTGTTGGTGCGATTGACTGACTGGTCATGCTTGGGCTGCCTCAGTATGGAGGCAGCTATATGGCATTAAACAGGCCAGCTGCTCAAATGCGCTTTCAACGGATGAAGTGTCCTCACCTGCAGAGGGTCGAGAAGCTGTTTGTAAGCGGTTACTTCTAGCCTTCATGGGTAGGAAACGGCAACTAATATTAGTGTTTGAAAAACTAATATTAACTAATATTATTATAGTGTACCCGAAAAAACATGAAATGGTACATTTATGTTTTTAAGGGATTATGGCCTGGGATTCGTGTCCTACTAAAAAGAAATGGGTCCCGGTTCAAAAAAACTTTCTCCACAATTATCCAAACCTCTTTTTTATTGAATATTCGGATTCTCCTTGAAATTCTAGGACCCCCACGTGTTATTATTCATGTTTCGCCAACATATAAGCATCGTCAATTGCGGTACAAAGTACAAAAACACACCTGGAAAACAAAATAAGGAAAAACGAAAATGTTCTCCAAAAGTAAATTTTATTGCATATTCGGAAACGCCTTGAGATTATATGATATGTAGCACTAAGGAAATCATGTTTTGACCACATATAAGTTGAGTAAAGTGCGGTACAAAGTACAAAAAGACCAGGCAAAAAATGTGTAATTATAGCACAAAATCGGTCATTTGATTCTTTTCGTCACGATATGATGCTTTTGTGAGTACATTTACAAAGTTATTGTACTTCAAATAGCATTTATCCATATTATATATCCAGTTCACATTCCTACACGAGCACATCTAAGCATCGCAATTCGCAAAATCGAAACTTTGCACCTTGGCACTAATGCAATTTGGCTCATTCACGAAAATCAAAATCGTGAGAAAACAGCAAAACAAACTTTTGAAAAAACATTGCCCCAAACCTCAACTTAGGTACAAATTCGAATTCTCTGTTGAATTCTATGATACTCTGCACTAATTTCATGTTGTTTGGCTAAGTATAGCAAATTGCGATACTAAGTACGAAATTCTGGTGAAAAAAACGCTTTTTTGCAGACGTCATTTTTTGATATAAATGATAACAAATTCGGATTCCTTGCGAAATTCTACCCTAGCACTATAATTGAGTTGATTCAGCAAGATATAAGCACAGTAATTTAGCTTGCAGTGTAATTATAGCACAAAATCGCTAATTTCTCGGTGTTGCACTCTTCTTACTCAAAGCAAGGGGACACATTGTAGATCATATGGCAATTGTGCATCTTATTTATTTCAAGCACATTGTCATCAGAGCACACGTCAGCATCACAAGTCAAAAAGACAACACAATCTGGGGTACTTAGGGCCAAAATGTAACAATTCACAAGTAAGGATTTAACTTAAGGGTGCCACGAGCTAACATTGCGAATGATAAGAATACTAACATGAGCGTAAACGAGTGTTATTGAATATAAATGTTCTTAAACGATCCATTTGGAATCATTCAAGCATCCAAATCCGTGAAATAGTGTCTTAGGCACTTCGGCGTTTTGCTACATTTCGCTCTTAGACCATAGAGCCAAACATGTAATCTAGAGGTCGGCAGTTCGAATCTGCTTCGACCAAAAACACGTTTTTCGAAAATCGCTCCAAGAAGCTCTGAGCTTTATTATTATGTTCAAATTCGGGTTTCTCGCAAAATTATATTATCCGTAGCACTAAACTGGAGTTGTTTGAGCAAGATATAAGCATAGTCATTTAGCTTGCGGTGTAATTATAGCACAAAACCGCTAATTTGCCGGTGTTGCACTCTTCATACTCCAAGCAAGGGGACACATAGTATATCATATTGCAATCGCGCATCTTATGCATTTCAAGCACATTATCATCAGATCACACAGAAGCATCATAAGTCAAAAAGACAACACAATTTAAGGTATTTTGGGCCAAAATGTAACAATTCACGAGTAAGGATTCGACTGAAGGTGCCACGAGCTAACATTGCGAATGATAAGTATACCAACATGAGCGTAAACGTGTGTCATTGTATAGAAATGTTCTTAAACGATATATTTGGAAACATACAAGCATCCAAATCCGTGAACTAGTGTTTGTGGCACTTAGACGTTTTGTTACATTTCGCTCTTGGACCAAAGAGCCACACCTATAATCCAGAGGTCGGCAGTTCGATTCTGCCTCGGACAAAAAAATACTTTTTCCGAAAATCGCACTTTTACACACCACGAAGCCCTGAACTTCATTAATATGTACAGATTCGGGTTCCTAATGACATTCTATTGACCTTGGCACCAACATTGAGTTATTTTAGCAAGACACAAGGTCTCTTAGGGGGGGGGGGGGGCGGGGGGGGGGGGGGGGGGGGGGGGGGGGGGGGGGGGGGGGGGGAGGGCCCCCCCGCTAGTCATTTAATAACATTAGGGGGGGGGGGGGGAGGGCCCCCCTGCTAGTCATTGAATAGCATTATGCCGGACTTAATCAAATAAAACTTCATTTTCCTGTTCAAATTCTGATTCCCCGTAGCGTCCTCGTGACCTTAGCAATGCAATTGAGTTGTTTGAGCAAGATATAAGCATAGCAATTTAGCTTGCGGTGTAATAATAGCACCAAATCGCTAATTTGCTGGTGTTGCACTCTTCCTACACGTGACAAAGGGAAACATAGTATATCATATAGCAATTGTGCGACTTATTTACTTAGGTCAAATTATCATGAGAGCACACGTTCGCATCACAAGTCAAGAAGACAACACAATTTGGGGTATTTTGGGCCAAAATGTAGCAATTCATGGGTGAGGATTTGAGTTAAAGGTGCCATGAGCTGACATAAATGCAAATGATAGGTATAGCAAATGATAAGTATACCTTCATGAGCGTGAACATACGCCTAGGAATAGAAATGTTCTCAAAATATCCATTCAGAAACATAAAGCATACAAATCCTTGAAGTAGTCCCTTTGGCACTTAGGCTTTTTGCTACATTTCGCTCTGAAACCATATAATAATATTACAATCTTAAAAATAAAAACGGTTTTTTCGGGATGTGACCAGTAGGGAACCCTTTATCACAATAATATTAGTTTTTGAAATAAATTTGAAATTCTGGTGAGACGGCTCGTCCGACTAATATTATATAATATTATATAATATTATTATTCACTAATGTATAATAACATAGCCGACCCCTATTAATGGGTGATACCCATGTTGCAACTGTTGCAGCATGCCCAACAACATGTTCTGGGACCTAGGAAGCTACCAGGGACTGCTAAGGAAGTCCCTGACGTCCTCGGCTGAAACAATGACAGTCTTCACTCGGTAGCTTCAAGAAGGTGCTGTAGAAATTCTACAGCAGCTTCTTCAAGCTAACGAGTGAAGACTGTCATGCTGTGAAGCAGGTCGCCGAAGTTGCCAGCTTCAACGGCCAGTGTTTTGTATTTCATATTTCTGCAGTCCAGGTTGAGTAGCTACTTGAGCTACTCAACCCTGATTTCAGGATAGTTGCGTAGCCATCGCATGGCGAAGCGCGAAGCCTGGGGGGGGGGGGGGGGGTCTGGGGGCAGCGCGTCCCGATATCGGGGGGTCCATAGAGTGTAGCATTCTACGGAATGGCGACGGAATGGCGACGCGTCGTCGAAAAATGAAACACTGTCAACGGCCCATACGACGTAGCCATACGGCGAAGTTCTTAATAGGTGATACCTGAAAGCTGGCTGAAAAATAGCAAGCATAGTTGATTGGCAAAGCTCTTAATAGGTGATACCTGAAAGCTGGCTGAAAAATAGCAAGCTTAGTTGATTATTGTTCTACCATTTTAACTCGCATGACATGTTTTCAGCTGACCCCGTGTCTCCTGTTCGCCGAATTTCGCGCAAGTCCTATGAACCGAATCTTCAGCTGTAGCTTCGGCTTCGCTTCACCTTTGCTGCCTCGCTGGCGGAAGCAGGGCTAAGTTTTCCGGAATACATTCCGATCGGAATGCGAGACCATATTTGGCTAAAATTGCAGGAATAAGAAACGTTTTTTTTTTACTGGGAGTGCAAGTGAGATTGACTAAAAATGACCCAAATTGACCCAAATCGGAATAAGGATCCTGTTTTGGGAGGAAAAGGGGGAGGAGAAAAATAAGAAGGAAAAAGATTTCCTCTTTTTGATTTGAAAAAAAATCCCTGGGCGGAAGGAATCTTGGATAGGGTCGACCCAGGGTTCAATGGGCATGGATTCGGCCGTATTGTATCGTACCCTTATTTTAATCGGATTTAATTTGTAGAACCCACTATGGAGGAACCTGACCTTGCGTTGGTAAGATTTTATAATATATATAATTGTGATGGAACTTATATAATTATAATTGTAATGGAATTTCTGTAATTTTATTGGACTATGTATAATTTTAATGGGACTTCCATAATTGTAATGTAATTTAATCGATTTAATGTCCCATTGTAGAGGAACTTGACCTTGGTAAAATTGTTGAATTGTGGAATTTATATCATTTTAATGTACTTCAACTTGGTATTAGCTCATGTAATTTCAATGGAATTCAATTTTTATAACCCATTGTGGAATTGTGTAATTTATGTAATTTGAATGGAATTTATATATAAGTTAAATGTAATTTAACTCGGCATTTTTTAATGTAATTTTAATCGAATTCAAATTTTAGAACCCACTGTGGAAGAACCTGACCATAGTAAGGTTGTGGGGTTTATATAATTCCTGTATCTCCACCGATCACCACTACCTCCACCACTTTCACCCACCCACTCTCTCCCTCTCTACTCCACCCATACACTTAACCACCCACCCTCCCGCCCACCCACTCTCCCCTTCTCTACTCCACCCACCCACTCAACCACCCACCCACCCACCCGCCCACCCACTCTCCCCTTCTCTACTCCACCCACCCACTCAACCACCCACCCACCCACCCGCCCAACCACTCTCTCCCTCTCTACTCCACCCATACACTTAACCACTCACCCTCCCGCCCACCCACCCACTCTCCCCTTCTCTACTCCACGCACCCGCCCAACCACTCTCTCCCTCTCTACTCCACCCATACACTTAACCACCCACCCCTCCCGCCCACCCACTCTCCCCTTCTCTACTCCACCCACCCACTCAACCACCCACCCACTCAACCACCCACCCATTCACTCAACCACCCACCCACCTTCCCACCCACTCTCTCCCTCTCTACTCCACCCATCCACTCAACCACCCACTCTCTCCTCCTCTACTCTTCAGACCCCACCTAGACATACACCCAGACACCCAGACCAACCAACAGGACATGAAACCTTCAACTATACCCCCCACCCACCTAGACATACACCCAGACACCCAGACCAACCCACAGGACTTGAAACCCTCAACTATACCCCTCACCCCCCCCCACCCCCCCTCTCCTCCTCCCCCCCTATGCACACAGATCCCCCCCATACTTACACCCAGACCAACCCACACGATATGAAACCCTCAACTATACCCCCTGCCCCCCCCCATACAACAGATCCCATTCGCGAATCCCAGAGAAGTCCAATTGAATCCTTCTTCTCCGCCGACAACAGCAACAACAATAGCAACGACAACAGCAACGACAATAGTCGGGGATACCAGCAACACCAAGGGCAACGCTCCGCTGGTGCAGACCCTCACTTAAGCAGTCGACAGCACCAGCACCACCACCCGCACCACCACCAGCACCACCAGCAGCAACACCAGCAGCAGCACCAGCAACACCAGCAGCACTTCCATCAGGCCCAAGCCCGCCAGTCTCAGGCCCACCGGTCGCAGTCCCAGGCCCAGGCCGAGCAGGCCCAGGCCGAGACCCAGGCCCGCCAGGCCCAGGCCCGCCAGGCCCAGTCCCTGTCCCAGGCCGAGGCCCAGGCCCGCCAGGCCCAGCAGGCCCAAGCTCAGGCCCAGCAGGCCCGGCACCGCTCTCTCAGTGCAATGATGGACATGCACAGCTCCATGCTAGGCAGCTTTGGGATGGGAGGGATGGGCAGCATGGGGATGGGTATGGGAGGCATGGGGATGGGTATGGGAGGGATGGGTATGGGCATGGGAGGGATGGGAATGGGGGGGGCGGACATGGGCATGGGGATGGGAATGGGAGGGGGCATGGGTGGCTTTGGCTTGCCTGCCTTCCCTTCCTTTCCTGCTCTGGGTAACGGGCCCATGGCTGGCGCCTGTGGGGGAGGAGGAGGAGGAGGAGGAGGAGGAGAGGGTGGCTTTAGTTACAGCTCATCCAGCTACTCATCATCATCCGCGGGCCCCGGCGGCGTGAATGTCCAACGGAGCAGTAGCACTCGAGTGGGAGCTGACGGTGTGCGGGAGACGCAATATACAGTGAGGGATGGGCGCACGGGCGAGGAGACAATTACTATAACCAGGGGCGTTGGAGACCAGGTATGTAGTTTTTTCAACATAATTATTTTTTATTTTTATTTGTTACTCTATTGTGTGCGGAAGACGGAATAGACAGTGAGAGATGGGCGGACGTGCAAGGAGACGATTACTATAACCCAGGGCGTTGGAGACGAGGTATGTATTTTTTCATAAACTATTTTATTTCGTACCAGTATGTATTTTATTTCGTTCTATTATTTCGTTATATATTTTTATTTTGTTATATTTTATTTCGTATCAGTATGTATTTTATATTGTTTTTTGCGGTGTGCGGGAGATGCAAAATTCAGTCAGAGATTGGCGCACTGGCGAGGAGACGATCACTATATCTAGAGGGGTTGGAGAGAAGGTCAGTAGTATGTTTTAGTCTCCTTTTTTATTTTACCGTGTGTGGGAGACGCAAAATTCGATCAGACATGGGCACACAGGGCCGGAGAAGATTACACTATCTAGGGGCGTTGGAGAGAAGGTCAGTAGTATGTTTTAATTTCCTGTCTTTTCGTATTGTTTTTATTTTATTTTTCAATTTACGGTGTGGGGGAGTCGCAAAATACTGACAGGAATGGGCACACAGGTGAGGAGAAGACAACTTTATCTAGGGGCATTAGACAGAAATATGTGAGTTCAAAAAAAATGTTACGTTACGGTGTGCGGCAAAAGCAAGCTACATCAGGGATGGGTGCACAGGCAAGGAGACGATTACGATAACCAGGGGTGTTGGAGACAAGGTATGTACCTTTTTTATGTATTTGTTTTTGTTGTTGTTAATTTACTGTGCGAATGAGACGCCAAATTCGGTCAGAGATGGGCACACGGACTAGGAGACGATTATATATATAACCAGGGGCGCTAGAGAGAAGGTCAGTAGTAAGTTTTTAATTTCCTTTGTTTTACATTTTTTTTTTTTTTTTCAATTTACGGCGTGCCCAAGACGCAAAATTCGGTCAGAGATGGGCGTACTGGCGAGGAGAAGATTGCTATATGTAGGGGCGTTGGAGAGAAGGTCAGTAGTACACACCCTAAAATGCTCGGATTCGAATTCTGAGTAGATAGCGTTTCTCGTGAGTGTTTCAGCTAGACGCGCAGCTATTTTTTGTTCCCATGGGCATTCGTTCGCGAGCAGCCCAGGCCGGTAGGCAGTTGGCATTGCACGAGATGTACGAAATATTTTGGGACAAATACAATCTGCACCAAATACGAGGTCGCGCGAGCTATCGCGAATCAAGTTTCCGCGGGACGACAGGCTTATCTAACTACCTCCGCAAGGTTGGAGGCTGCGCTTCAGCCTCGACCTGTGAGTGAACTGCAATAGCAATTCCACCTGCCATTTCAGCCTATACCAGCATTCCACCTGCCAGTTCGGCCTATACCTGGGAAATATCCCAAATCAAAATCAAACTTCTGATGTAGATGATTCATGACTAAAATAAATGTTTGTTTTTTGAATATTTTTTGCAAGTGGGATTTCAAATTTGAATTGTTGGATTTTTTTCGAAAAGTGATTGCTAAAAAGACTTAGACACAAGATGATGCAGTTGTGGCTGTGCAGCTTGTAACATAATTACGGCCTCCTAAATTTGCCCAGAACGCGCAAATACTCAGTGATTTTTTGCTTTGTACAGCTCGTACTGCCTGCACTGTCTCTTTCACAACCTGCTGTGGCAAAGTCTTGTAAGGGAAGATGTGAAAAACAGGCCTACCTAATTTTAAAAAAAATGACTGTGTTTGGCTCCGTCCCACGCTTGTGTAAAATCTGTCCTGAATTAGGGACCCCCATAGTAAAAAAAAGAAACAGTTTTTCATCTGGTTCACAAACCCAAATCCAAGTATTTATATGTTGAGCTGATGTGGTTTAGTAACTTTATAGCATTTTTTTGTTTTCACTGGGCGGTAGTCCATGGGTCTAAACCGTCTGTCCCAAAAGTCCAATAATAAGGCACCTATGGATATATATATATATATATATATATATATACTAGTACGGTAGCCCGTGTGGCCGGTGGCCACACCAACACTCCCTCTCCCCCCGCACTCTCACTCGCACACCTCTTCTCTCTACCTTTTCCCCTTCTGGTTCAGCTGTGGCCTTCCCCCTGTCATACACGTATTCCCCCCCCCCCCCCCCCCCCCCCCCCCCCCCACACACACACACACACACACACACACACACACACAAACACACATATACAGACCCTAAGTATCCTCTACCTCCCCCGGCCTCTTCCTACCCAATCCACACACACTCTCTTTCTCTCACCTTCGCCCTCAAAATCCTCCCTTCCCCCAACCACCAACACGCACACACACTCTCCTCCTCCCTACCTCATACCCTTCACTCCGGCTGTGGGATTTAATCTTGCAGAAAGAGGGGAAAGTGCAGACCAACAACTTGGGATCGCTCAGATCCCGATCACCCCGAGAAGGCGAGAACACCGGACCAGTGCAATTCCAAAGCTACAAACTTGCAGTTCCATCTTCTCGTGCAGTGCCCCAGTTGATACTCGGTCAACTCTTGGAACAGCACAAATCGTATTTCACGATATTCGATACAACGAAAAGAGCTTTCAGATATGGGATGAGAGGTGCAAGCGCGAGAGTGTGAACAAAGTCGAATTAATCGCAACAACCAGCCAACCATGACGAAGGCGATGCGATGGCATGGCGAAAGTGCGCATGCGTGAGATATACGGTGGCAACGCTCGCAGGCGGAGAAAAAAAGCATGACGATCTGAAGGTCTTGCTTGATAATGAGTCTGGCGTACCTCCTGAGGTTGGAAAGCAAAGTCTTCACGCCTGGCTTGGTTAAGAGCAGCTTAGCAGCTTCGCGTTCATCCTGAGGCATGGGATCGCGTTGTTCACGTCCGGCTTGATTATGAGCCTGGCGTAACTCCTCGGGTCGGGCAGCGTGGGCATCACGTCGACTCTTGTTGGCTCTGCCCTGCTCTGTCCAGTTCTTCCTAGCTCATGCAAGCTCGCTTTGAGCGCTGGCTGGCGGTGCTGCGCGCCCTCCAGTCCATTAGGACCGTTGGCATGCATCATGGTCGCATGCTCCGTGAAGAGGCAATGAACTGAAACGATTATTCTGAGCGCCATGCAAAGCATGGGTCAGCAGATGACCTCCGAGGAGAGGATCTTCTGGATCTAAATTGGTTGCAGTCATAGTATGGGAGGCAAAGCAAATGTGGGGACGAAATGAGCGCGCGCGCTTAGCTTTGCGCATCTGCAGTTTCGGTATTTGAAAAATTCGCTGGGCAGGGTGTTGCGAGTTGGGTTTGACGGAAAGTCGGTTGCAAGTCGGTTACACTTCGCACGCCCATGGCACGTGGGTAAGCGGTGATGACACCACCACGACCACGACCATGATTTCTTTATATATATATATATATATATATATATATATATATAAATATATACAGAAATAATGGTCGTGGTCGTGGCTATGTCATCGCGTAACCGACTTAACTGACTTCCCGCCCAGCCAATTTTCGCTTTTAATCCCTCCTGCTTCAACTTCTCCCTTATTTTGCCTCCTGCGTATTCTTCTTGTTGCGCATACCGCCCGATTGCTCCTTTTCGAGCCTGCGTTCATCCACCTGATTTTGGCAGCGCAATAGTCAATCTTCATACAAGCTTTCCCCCTTGCATCTCTGCAAGATCTTTCCCTTGCATCAAGGGACCTGTTGCTGCGCACAGCGGAAGGTGACGAGGTCAGTTAGCCGACCTGACAGGCCGCCTGCGTTCGTCCACCTGAGTTTGGCAGCACAACAGTCCGTGTTCCTATAAGCTTTTTCACCTGCTTCTCTGCAAGATCGTTCCCTTATATCCTTATACCTGTACCTGCTGTGCACAACGGAAGGTGACGTGGTCAGTCAGCCGACCTGGCAGAAATTTTCGAATTCCATACATCCCATACCACAAACTTGACTGCAACTTCTTCCCTCTGCATTGAGAAAAGTGACGCTGCGCATTGTGCCATAGCGAGAACGCGGTAAAGTCGAATGGTCGAACCAAGCCATGTTTCCAAGTCTCAGATCGAGTTCACTAATTCACTTTGGGAGCAGGTCGGGTGAACAGGATAGCTCTTCGGCTGAACTGCACACATGCTTGCGAAGAAGAAGCTTCGGGCATGTGCCCGTGCGATTGCGCAGTTTCAGTTTTCTCTGTGGGGTCGGCTACCGATCACGCTGAAGTGGCCGGGAAGCAGGAAAGAAGATGCAGGCTTGGAAATTTTGCAGGTACGCTGCTATCAGCGGAATCGGATTAAGCGCACAAATTGTCGTTGGGTTGGATCTGCAGCATGCCCTTGTCCCGTTTGCCTTTCAGCTATGGCAAACCCCACAGCTGAAGTGGCTGGAGAGGGGGCAGATAGGAAGAAGTAGGGGAGTATGTGTGTGCTGGTAGGTGCGTGTAGGAGGAAGGGGAAGGATGAGAGTGTGGAAGGATGAGAGTGGGGAGAGGGAGGGGGGCTGGTGGGATGGCTGGGGTTGAGGAAGGGGTGGGGGCAGGAAATATGTCAGGAAGAGCAAGGGAGTGTGTTTATTTGTGGGTGGGGGCACATGGCTGGGTGGGGTAGGGGTGGACATAAGTGGGGGGAGGGGTGGGGGAGGGAAAAGTACGGTAGTATGTGGGTGCTTGTGGGTGCACAAAGGAGACCATCGCAAGTGATATGCGTCCTTCAGTGTTTTCAGTTTGGTTACACTGCAGAGAAAACCGGCGTAAACTTTTGTGTAACCCAGCCCAAAAGAGCTGTGGCCAACAGGGGGGGGGGGGGGGGGGGGGGGGGGACAGTGTTTTTGCTTGGGGAAACATCATGGCTGTGTTCATGTGAGGGGTGGGGGGGAGTACAAGTGTAGCCCATTCTGTAACCCAGCCCCAAACAGGTGTGGCCGAAGGCCAAACGGGCACGGTACTCAGATTGGGGTGGGGGTGGTTTGTCTTCGGGTGTGTAGGTGTGGCCACCGGCCACACAGGCTACCGCACTAGTGTATATATATATATATATATATATATATATATATATATATATATATATACCCCACCCAGGTCATGGGTCCTAGTCTGGTCTGAGTTACATAACGGGTAACGCCCTTGCATGCCCCCCACCCCCACCTCCCCCTCTCTCCCTTACACACAATCAAGATATCAGCCATCTCCGCCCTCGCTCGACGCTCCCCTTCCTCTCCCCCCACACCCACACCTCTTCTCCTTCCCTATTACCCTTCTGCTTCAGCTGTTGCCTCCCACCCTCTCATGCACGCATACCCCCCCATCCAGACCCACAGTATCCCCTACGTCCCCCGACCTCTTTCTCCCCCTTACCCCACCCCATCCACACACACTCTATTTCTCTCACCTTCCACCCACTTCCATCCCTTCCTCCAACCATCAACACGCACACACAATCTCCTCCTCACTACCTCGTACCCTTCACTTCACCCTGTGGGATTCAATCGTGCAGAAAGAGGGGCAGGCTGTGCTTGGATCCTACCAACAACTTGCGAACGCTTAGATTCCGTAGCACAGTGGGCGACGGAAGGCCCATTCTGGCTAATTTAGCCAGACCCACTCCGTCGCCCAGGGACGACCGGGGGGCGACGGAGTGGCGACGCGTCGTCGTAAAAAATAACACTGATTCCGATCACACCGAGAACATCGAACCTGTGCAATTGCATGGCTATGAACCTGCAGCTTCTTCTTCTCGTGCAGTGCCCCAGTTGATTTCGGTCAACACCCGTAACAGCAAAAATCGCAGCAACGTATATTCGATGCAACGAAAAGAGCTTGCAAAGATGGGATGAGCGTGGCAAGCGCGAGAGTGTGCAGGGGGACGGAATGGCCATGGCGATCTGAACAAAGTCAAATAATCACAACAACTGGGTTCCAACCACGACGAATGCGATGCGATGGCTAGCAAAAGGGCGCATGCGTGAGATGAATGGTGGCAACGCTCGCAGACGGAGAAAAAAAGCATGATGATCTGAAGGTCTGGCTTGATTATGAGCCTGGCGTAACTCCCAAGGTTGGGCAGCATATTCTTCACGCCTGGATTGGTTAGCAGCTTCGCGTTCTTCCTAAGGCATGGCATTGCGTTGTTCACGCCGGGCTTGATTATGAGCCTGACGTAGGTCCTCGGGTCGGGCTGCGAGGGCATCACGTCGACGCTTGTTGGCTCTGTCCCTTTCTTCCTTGCTCGTGCAAGCTCGCCTTGAGCGCTGACTGGCGGTGTTGCTGGCCCTCCGGGCAGCCGCAATCTGTTCCTCTGCCTGTCCATTACAACCGCTAGCATCCTAAACCCTAAACCCTACACCATGTCCATTACGACCGCTAGCATCCTAAACCCTAAACCCTACACCATGTCCATTACAACCGCTAGCATCCATCATGGAGCATGAGCCGCAGGCCGCATCAAGAAGCAAAATATTGACAACTATTAAACGGAGCGCCATGCAAGCGATCCAAGGGTCAGCAGATGACCTCGGAGGAGAGGAAGTTGTCATTCAAATATCTCCCAGTCATAACAGGGAGGCAGATGTCTACACGAAATTTGCGCGCGCTTATGGCTTCGCGAGTCAGCTCATTGGGTTCTCGAATTTGGCTGGGCGAAGCTGGCCGGGCGGTTATTTGACTGTTGAACGTCGGTTGAAAGTCGGTTTAACGCGAGTGTGACACCACCACGACGACCACGCCAACCGCCATGATTTCTTTATGTATATATATATATATATATATATATATATATTTCGTTATATATATATATTTATATTTATACTAGTACGGTAGCCCGTGTGGCCAGTGGCCACACAGACACCCATCACCCCTACCCCAATCATAATAGGGTGCCCGTGGGGCTGGGTTACAGAATGGGCTACACATATGTCCTCACCTCCACCCCTCTCATAAACACAGTCATCATGTTTCCCCCACTTCAAATGCTGACGCATCTGCCCCCCCCCCCCCCCCCACACACACACACACACACACACACACACACACACAGTCCCCACTCAGCCCAAACCTCGATCCAGGCCCAATCTCAAATTTTCCTCACCCCTTTACCCGCCAACACACACGCACTTCCCTGCTTCTCCGTTCCCATTAATCTGATCATCTCTCGGCCACTTTAGCAGATGGGTTTAACAGAAGCGATTATGATGTTTCCAGCTGAGTTCGAAATCGCGCAGACGTTTAGACGTTTTGTCAGACGACGCGGAAATGCGAAGACTTTTGGAAATTGCAAACGAACGTCTGAGCAGTTTCAGACTCAGCTTGAAAGATCGGAATTGCGCGAGAGCAGAGGGGCTTACCTGTAGCTTCCTCTTCGCGCATAGATACCTAGTTGGGCGTGCAAGCTGTTTCCCGAAAGGGCCTTCGCTCGGTCAACTCTGTCACGCACTCGCTACAGCTCAGCGCGAAAATAACCTTATCGTTGCAGGGTGTGAGTGGTGTGGGGTGGGGGGGAAGATCTTGAAGAGGTATTGCACGCGGTGCAAGGAGCACGCAGCAAGAAGGAAGTTGGGCGTCGGAAGAACGTCACAGGGTTGCAGGGACTTAGATCGTGCAGAGATACCATGAGCCGCGCCTGTGTCTAAGCTCGCAGCAAGATGAATTTATCAATAGAGCCTGCAGAAAGGCTGGAGAATGGAAGTCAACTACCTCCAATCAAGAATCAGGCGATGTGATAGCGAATCAGGCTATGTGATAGCATAATGCGATGACGAATGTAATGCTGAGATGAAGAAAGAAGTGCGCATGCGTGAGCCAAGTGAAAGTCAAGGGCCAGCCGAATCATGAGCCGAAGTGAAAGTTCTAGAGCATGAGCCGCAGGTCGCTCCGTGAAGCAATACACTGAAAACTATTATTCCGAGCGCAGTGCAAAGCGATCTGAGGGTCAGCAAATGACCTCCGAGGAGAGGATCTCCTCACTCATTTCATTGCAATTCATTGCAGTCGCAGTATGGGAGGCAGTTGTGGACATGAAATGAGCGCGCGCGCATAGCTTAGCGCATCTGCTGTTTCGGCAATTGAAATCACTGGGCGAAGACTTGGGTGTACGGAAAGTCGGTTGCAAGTCGGTTACCCTTCGCACGCCCGTGGCACGTGGGTACGCGATGATGACACCACCACGACCGCGACCACGACCACGACCATGATTTCTTTATATATATAGATATATTTCGTTATATATACATATATATATATATAACGAAACATGACTATAAATTATGTAACTATAAGGTGAGAAATGTCTGCAGGAGTGTGGCATAACCCGGGGCCGTAATGCAAATGGAGAAGCGGCAGCAGTGATGAATATATATATAAATACATAAAACATATATATATAACACAAAATAACAATATAAATTATGCAACTATAACGTAAGAAATGTGATAATGGACTGCAGGAGCGTGTCATAACCCGGCGCCGTAATGCAAATGGAGAACAGACAGCTGAGGAAGTCTTACTGGGCATTCAACAAGACGAGGCTGGCAGGTGTGTGTGTTAAGAGTGTGTGCGTGTGTATATACGGGGCATTCAAGAAGACGTGGCTGACAGGTGTGTGTGCGAAACAATTGTGAGTGTGTTACGAGTGTGTGTGCGAGTAAGAGTGTTTGCGTGTGCGTGTATATATGGGGCATTCAACAAGACGAGGCTGACAGGTGTGTGTGCGTTAAGAGTATGTGTCGTTAAGTGTGTGTGAGTGTTACGAGTGTGTGTGCGAGTGAGAGTGTTTGCGTGTGCGTGTATAAACGGGGCATTCAAGAAGACGAGGCTGACAGGTGTGTGTGCGGTAAGAGTGTGTGTCGTTAAGTGTGTGTGTGTGTGTGTGTGTTACGAGTGTGCGCGTGTGTATAAACAGGACATTCAACAAGACGAGGCTGACAGGTGTGTGTGCGTTAGGAGTGTGTGTCGTTAAGTGTGTGTGTGTGTTACGAGTGTGCGCGTGTGTATAAACAGGGCATTCAACAAGACGAGGCTGACAGGTGTGTGTGCGTTAGGAGTGTGTGTCGTTAAGTGTGTGTGTGTGTGTTACGATTGTGCGTGTTTATATACGGGGCATTCAACAAGACGTGGCTGACAGGTGGGTTAAGAGTGTGTGTGTGTTAAGTGTGTGTGCGTGCTTATATACAAGGCATTCAATAAGACGAGGCTGACAGGTGTATGTGTGTGTTTTAAGTGTGTGTGTGTTAAGTGTGTACGTACGGGGCATTCAACCAGACGAGGCTGACAGGTGTGCGTGTGTTTTAAGTGTGTGTGTGTGTTACGAGTGTTTGTGTGTGTGTTAAGAGAGGGAGTGTGTGTTAAGTGTGTGTGTGTTAAGTGTGTACATGCGGGGCATTCAACCAGACGAGGCTGACAAGTGTGTGCGTTTGTTAAGAGTGTGTGTGTGCTAAGAGTGTGTGTCTTAAGAGAGTGTGTGTGTTAAGTGTGTGTTTGTGTTAAGTGTGTGTGTGTTGCGAGTGTATGCGTGCGTGTGCATATACGGGGCATTCAACTAGACAAGGCTGACAGGTGTGTGTGTGTTAAGTGAGTGTGTGCGTGTGCTAGCATGTATAACATAGCCGACCCCTATGTATAACAGGTGTGTGTGTCTTAAGTGTGTGCGTGTGCGTTCGAATATAACAAGTAACAAAACAATATATTCATATTTATAACAAATGACAAAATATATGATGTGATTATGCGTGATAATGTGTAATTTAGAGTGTATGTAGCTCAGGCTGGTTAGTTCAGTAGAATCCTGTAGCCTGACAGGTCTGTGGCTAGCCAGTTTTTTTATCAAATCTGAATGTGGGTTTTTTCTAGCTGTATGGTTTTAGGCCTCCTCCAGGGACAGCATGATAGTGCTTTTTATAGCTTTTTAAAGCTTTTATAGCTGTTTTGTAGTAACGAAGGGCCTTTTCAGGCGACAAAAAGACATTTTAAAGCTTTTTCATACCAATAGTTTCGCTAAAACGGGGTCAAAAGTAGCGACCGCTATATATAGTAATATAGCTGGGAAAATATCCCTGTTGCTGGGCTAGGCTGGGCTAGGCTAGGCTCACAAATTCAGGCCTGCCGCCTTGGAGGAGGTTGAGAACTTCCCTCCCTGCTGTCACGCGGTAGTCCGAGCTCAGGCGCCGTAGCAGTCTGCGGAATTTGAATTTTAGCCTAGCCAGTCTGCCGGCATCATATGATATTAAATTGCCGTTCCCTAGCTATAGGAGTAGAAGCTTCTAGGCAGCTCCCTTTCCTCATCCTTGGGCTACGCATAGCAGCTTCTAGGCAGCTCCTTTCCTCATCCTTAGGCTACGAGTAGCAGCTTCTAGGCAGCTCCCTGTCCTCATCCTTGGGCTACACATAGCAGCTTCTAGGCAGCTTCCTGTCCTCATCCTTGGGCTACACATAGCAGCTTCTAGGCAGCTTCCTTCACTCATCCTTGGGCTACGCATAGCAGCTTCCAGGAAGCTCCCTTACCTCATCCTTGGGCCACACCTGAAGCAGGGCTTTTTTTAGCGGAGCCCCCTCTTCAAGGGGGCGGGAGCCCCCAGGGTTACCCCGTTGCACGTATGTTCGGCGACCAAGACGAAGCCCGACACGTCAGCCAACAGTCTCGTAACTAACTCGCTTCCGTTGCCACCTGTCGCTTCGTCGCGAAAACTCTGCGCCGATTTTTAGTGTCGCATGCGACGCTGCATAGAACTTGTTTCAAACCTGAAATAGGGTTTTTCCTAGCATTATGGTTCTAGGCCTCCTCAAGGGACAGCGTTTCAGTGTTTTGTAGCTGTTATAGCCTTTTAAAGCTCTGTAGAGCCATTTAGGGCAGGCTTCAGGTCCTGAAGCTAGCTAGTGTGCCTGAAAGCTGATATAACAGGCATTCAAATGAAGTTGCACACTGTGGGCTTGGGCCAATGGCTGGCTGCTGGAGCTGGCTGGAAGCTGCCATGCGTAGCCTAACTAGTCCTAGGCACGTCGCAAGCGACGCGGAAAATTGGCGGAGAGTGTTGGCTGTCGGATCGACAGGTGGCATCGGTGTGCAGCGGACCAAGGCCGTCATTACCATGGTCAAGCAAACCAGCATATATCATGTTCAAGCCTTCGTCACCTTTATCATGGTCAAGCAAACCAGCATGTATCATGTTCAAGCAAACCAGCCTTTACCATCACATTTATCATCGTTATCATGGTCAAGCAAAGCAGCATGTATCATGGTAAAGTCTTTGTCACCTTCATCATGGTCAAGTCTTTGTCATCTTTATCATGGTTAAGCAAAGCAGCATGTATCATGTTCAAGCAAACCAGCCTTTACCATCACATTCATCATCATTATCGTGGTCAAGTCTTTGTCATCTTTATCATGGTCAAGCAAAGCAGCATGTATCACCCCCGATTGACAGGTTTGACTCCGAGTGGCAGGCCCCAGCACAGCAAGGCTTTGGTTCCGGAGCTCGTCAAATCTCACAGCAGCAGGCGCAGTACGCATTGCCAGGCCCCACTGGTGGCAGTACACATGCCAGAGCACAGGATAGAGCTTACGGCTCAAACGGATCGAGATCCTCTCGCTATTAGTGCAAGATTTTGTTCGGCTGCCTAGAAGCTGTTTGTGTGGGTGGGTGGGTGGGTGGATGGGTGGTGGTGGGTGGGTGGGTGGGGGGAAGGTTTTATCCGGCTGCCTAGAAGCTCTGTTTGTGTGGGTGGGTGGGTATGTGTGTGTGGGGGGTGGGGTGGGGTGATAAAAGCTTCTTTCCGGGCAGGGGGGTCTATGGTCTAAGATCTAGGTTGGATAATTTATCGGGACGAGATATGAACAGATAAAAGAGGCGAGATAAAGAGACGAATGTTACGCACACACTCTCGCTAGTAGCGCAAGGTTTTGTTAGGCTGCCTAGAATCTGTGTGTTTGTGTGGGTGGGTGTGGGTGGGTGGGTGGGGAAGGATGAAAGCTTTTTCCAGGCAGGGGGGTCTATGGTCTAAGATGGATGTTGAACACTTTCTTGAGACGAGACATGAATAGATGAAAGAGGCGAGAGAAAGAGACGTATGTTACACACACACTCTCGCTATTAGCACAAGGTGTGGTTCAGCTACCTAGAAGCTAATAAACACACTCACGTAGCCACGCACACACGCACTCACACATGTAGCCACTCACACACACACTCACACACTCAGGCACACACACTCACATAGCCAAGAATAAAAGCAGTTCTTGTGGAAGCAACAGTTGTTTTGTATTATTATCGAAAGGATTTTCACCCCAGGAGGTGGGACCCCTCACATAAACCAGCGCCACCAAGGATTCAGAAAGAAGGGTGCAGAAGATGTAAGTCACTGTAGCACAAACCCAGGGCCCCTGTCAGTATAACGATTGTTTGGGGTTAAGTTCATCAATGTGTTTGATTTGTAGCCCTTCCTAGTGTACTTGCGCTAGACTTATACGAGAGGCTTAAGGGACTTGTCCACCCTCAAACAAGCAAGAGGAATAATTGTTACAGGGTTCCATACGCCGGTGATTTGGCGTCTAACCATCTGCATCATACAACACCTCCCCCCGTGCGATAGCCATTTGATTAGGGAGGATGAGTACAGTGTGCAGTTCAAGTGCAATAAATAAATAGTATGCCTTGTTACGAGGCGTGAGGTTGAGAGGGCCAGTCCGTAGTGTGTACTTCAAGTGCAAACTATGTGTATGTATCTTACAGCCCAGGGCGGGGTAGGCCAACTAGGCTAAATGGACTTGCCCAACTGTGACAGGAGGGCCTAAAACGAAAAAGCCATGATGACCTAGGGTGTACCAGGCTGAACTGTATTTATGTTTAGTTGTGTATGTGAGTATATCCCATGTGAAGAAGGATCCGTATCATGTTTGTGTCGGGAGACCCACCTCCTGGGGTGAAAAACCTTTCACAACTAAAAAAAAAAAAAAATGTACCAGGTTTAACTGTATTTATATTTCATTTTGTATATCCCATGAGAAGAAGGATCCATATTGGTTGCTGTTAGGCCCTGTTCCAGATAATTTAATGTCATTTTTATGGCAATCCTTCTGTAAGCTGCTCCTTCTCTCCCCATGCCTCAAATGGAATGTAAATAGGCTATTGACATTGCACACACGCTACTTGACTACAAATTGAAAATATAAGTGAACGGACCAAGTTGCAAGCTTTGTTTGGGTAGCCACATGGCATGTTTGGGGCATGAAGTACACATACATTGGAGGTAGAGCTGCTAGGTGTGCACCGTGGAGCCACACACTTGCCAGTATATGCCGTATTGCCATAGCTAAGCGACAGACGGCGAGCAGCCTTAATTTCTGGGACCATGTGACCAAGTTCACTGGTTCTGCAAAAAATTGCCAGCTGCCCTACAATGTGGTACCCAAAGGTCCAAGTTGAAGTTGTGGTGTTGAAAAACACCGTTTGTTTGTCGTTGTGGAAGAGAAATGTGGATGAGCTTATCCACCGAAGCCGTACAGGGTGCGGCCTTGGCGCTTGAGGGCATAGACGACGTCCAGAGCAGTGACAGTCTTACGACGAGCGTGCTCAGTGTAGGTCACGGCATCCCGAATTACGTTCTCCAAGAAGACCTTGAGCACACCGCGGGTCTCCTCGTAGATGAGGCCACTGATACGCTTCACACCACCGCGGCGAGCCAAACGGCGGATGGCAGGCTTGGTGATTCCCTGGAAGTTATCACGCAAGACCTTACGATGGCGCTTGGCTCCTCCCTTTCCGAGTCCTTTGCCGCCTTTGCCGCGTCCAGACATGTTGAATCTGATAGGTATGAGGGTGGTGAGAGGGGAAGATGATCTGTGCACTCGAAAATCAGGTTATGGTACAGCTGCGTATTTGTACACTCGAATTCAGGTTATGGTTCGAATTCAGTCAACAATAAGGACGGTCTACGGTCTGCTGATCCGCATGTCTCGTCTGCTGATCCAACCCTTATCCCTAAACTCTGAATTATCGGCTGCCTATTAATAAATTCAGCGACCAGCAGCGACCGACAATAATATAACGCTCTCACATAACATCGAACTTCCATACATAACAAGAACTCCCCCGAATCACAATGGCCCGTACTAAACAGACTGCCCGTAAGTCCACTGGTGGCAAGGCTCCCCGTAAGCAGCTAGCCACCAAGGCGGCCAGGAAGAGCGCCCCTGCCACTGGCGGTGTTAAGAAGCCTCATAGGTACAGGCCTGGCACTGTTGCCCTGCGTGAGATCCGCAAGTACCAGAAGTCCACCGAGCTGCTCATCCGCAAGCTGCCTTTCCAGAGGTTGGTTCGTGAGATCAGGATTTCAAGAGCGACCTGCGTTTCCAGTCCTCTGCCGTCCTGGCCCTCCAGGAGGCTGCCGAGGCCTACCTGGTTGGCCTGTTCGAGGATACCAACCTGGCTGCCATCCACGCCAAGCGTGTCACCATCATGCCAAAGGACATCCAGCTTGCTCGCCGCATCCGAGGAGAGAGGGCTTAAATCCGATCACTTGCATCCCAGCAACAAAACGGTGTTTTTAAACACCACTATGCCAGACTATGCTAACCAATACAAGTGTATGTACGGGTAGTGCTGTTTCGAAATCCTTGCCATTGATATTTCATGAGCCTGTACACGGCTCCACTTTCTACACTGCGTGCCATCTTCCGCAGTAGCAGGTACATCTAGGGCGTACCAGGATTACCCGTATGGTAACCATACCCATCGACGTTTCTGGCGAATTTCATCTTCCATACCGCACCATTTCTCTTACCTAGGCTGAGCGTGGATTCTGGGATATTTCTAGCTCCGGCTTACGCTGTGGTGTCTTTACGTCCTGACTCCTGAGAGTGACTGCATTACTCGGATGTAACAATTTCAATTTATATGGATTCTGGGCACCGTATTTACACTATGGCGCACGCAGGGGAATACTCACAATTACCAAACAGGGATTGTGCAGTCAAAATACTAACCCACCCATTCACCCACCCGCCCACATTTCCCACCCATCCATACTCACCCATTGAGTCATTGACCCATTCATACCCCCCCCCCCCCCCCCTCCCTGCCCTCCCCCCCCCCCCTTGGGGTCTGAAGTGGTGCCAATGAACTGCCCTTGTCAGCACAATCTCAATGGTGGTCTCATAATGTCGTTTGGAGGTATGAGTAAAAATAATACAAGATAGCAAAAAACCTGAGGAGGGCTCCCAGCTTCCCTAGCTGACATTGTGAACCCCGATGGGACCACCATCATCCCCTCCAATACCCTCTTGCACACATAAGGCAAAACATCTCCACCATGCAAAAATCACCCTCTATTCAGTCTACACTTCTGCTCTCTGCCCCTTGACTTTTACACATGCTTGAAATATTTTTAGATTAAGACTGGGACGTGCGTGTTTTTCCTGGTTGACATAGTGTTACACGCACATTTTGACAAGGTGCACTTTTACATTTTTGTGGTGGTGGTGGGCTCAGTGTGTGCCATTGAAATTGAAATTGAAATTGTTACATCCGTGTAATACCGTTTACTCAGGACGTGAAGTTAAGGACATTATAGCATAAGCCGGAGCTAGCTATAGTCACCGTAGGGCCACCTCATTCAAAAAGAATCACCACCGATGCCTGACGCCGTCGGGCACCGTGGCCACATTATGCCAGTTGCAACTTAATACGGGGGTTTTTCACGTACAGTGTGTGCCACGTACACTCTCAGAGGGCTTTAGACAAGCCTGCTGGGTATCCTGCCAGGCAGGGGGTCCTGAGACGCAACCGACGCATAGCCTGCTTAATTGCAGCACAATGAAGCTGCATATGCAACGCACTGGACCCTCCCCACGTTGTGTCTCAGGACGAAGTGGACCCTTTGATGTTGCGTCTGCGACGCAGGACGCAGCGTCCTGAAAAATTTCACACCTTAGGTACCCTACATACAGGGTTTCACACCTTCAGTCTGCTCAGCAGGTTTATGTCTGTTGCTGGAATCAGTGGGAAGAAGACTGGATGGAGATATAGATATCAGTCTGTGTGCAACTTGCATACACATGTTTTAATTGGAATTGTTAATGCCGAAGACGAGCAGCAAGAGCCATGTTACCCAATAACCGAGAGTCCACGGATGGTATCACTGTTAGATAATGCCTGTTATGGAGCAACCAGAGAATATTACTTGAGTATAAAGGGCAAGACTTCTAGTGACACAGCTGTGTTAATACGACTGCGATGCAAGTGTTCATGATAAGTGGTGTTGAAAAACACCGTTTGCGTTGCCGAAAATGAAATAGTCGAATTAGGAACTTCCTTGGCCCAAGAGATGTTTAGGCCTCGGACTCCTTCTTGGCAGACTTCTTGGGGAGCAGCACGGAGTGAATGTTGGGCAGCACTCCCCCGTTGGCGATGGTGACGGTGCCCAGCAGCTTGGAAAGCTCCTCGTCGTTGCGGATGGCCAGCTGGACGTGGCGGGGGATGATCCTGGTCTTCTTGTTGTCGCGGGCAGCGTTGCCAGCCAGCTCCAGGACCTCGGCACACAAGTACTCGAGGACAGCGGCCAGGTAAACAGGGGCTCCAGCGCCAACGCGCTCGGCGTACTTGCCCTTATTTAGGTAGCGGGCGACACGGCCCACAGGGAACTGAAGTTCAGCCTTGGCGCTGCGGGAAACAGACTTCTTGCCTCCACGGCCTCCGGTCTTGCCTGCCATTGTACTGTTTTGAGGATGTAGGAGTACGAGCTGAAGAGCGATTGAGGTTCGTTCAAGATTCGGGTCAAGGTCGAATAAATAAATTCCGATCTGGTCCTGCTGATCCGACGCCGATCTAAACCCATACCCATAGCTGTAGGGCGTACCAGGATTACCCGTATGGTTACGCTTGTAACCAACCCCATCGACGTTTCTGGCGAAGTTCATATTCCATACCGCACCATTCCTGCACAACCTAGGCTGAGCGTGTCCTCTACCCTCTCAGTTTTCTTCATGTCTAAGGCCAGGCACGGTGGTCGCGTGGGATCGGCACTCGGGCCGGCCCCGCTTGGTGATCTATAACCGGGATGCGACGTTTAAATGGTGAAGTCATCGGACCAAGTTGAAAGGTTGGTTTGGGTAGCCACATGGCATACTTGGGGGGTGCATTGAGTAAACACAAATGTGGGCGGGGAGGTCTGGATATGCCTCATGGACACCATGTGTGATTATAATCTTGGTATGCCCAAATAGGGCTGCTTAGGTAGGGTCATCTGGCACATACTAGCAAGTGTGTGGCCCAGGGCACACATCTGGCAGCTCTACCTATCATGTATGTGTACTCCATGCATGCCCCAAACATGCCATGTGGCTACCCAAACAAAGCTTGCAACTTGGTCCGTTCACTTCCATTTTTTTAAGCTATAGTCTAGTGGCGTGTGTGCAATGTCAATAGCCTATTTACATTCCATTTGGGGCATGGGAGAGAAGGCTCAGCTTACAGAAGGATGGACATGCAACACGACATTAAATTACTTGTAAAAGGTCCTAACTGCAAACCATATCCAAGGGGATGTATCCTTCTTCACATAGGATATACAAAATTAAATAGAAATACGGGTAATCCTGGTCCAGCCTACTGCCTCAGTTCGGTTAGGTCCTGCTGATCCGTTGTTTCCGTTGACCCTGGCGTTGACCGAACAGTGATGTAAATTCCGCGTCTCGGGGTATAGCTGACACTCGCTAACTGTCCAACTCCCAACACATCATTATAATGGCACCCAAAGCTGCTGAGAAGGCTCCCGCCAAGAAGGCCGCCCCCGCCAAGATTGCGGAGGGCAAGAAGAAGGCAAAGAAGATGGCCAAGGCCGAGACCTACAAGATCTACATATACAAGGTGCTGAAGCAGGTCCACCCCGATACTGGCATCAGTTCCAAGGCCATGGGCATTCTCAACTCCTTTATCAATGACATCTTCGACAAGATCGCCTCCGAGGCCGCTCGCCTGGCTCGCTACAACAAGAAGCCCACTGTCACCTCCCGCGAGATTCAGACTGCAGTGCGCCTGGTCCTGCCCGGAGAGCTTGCCAAGCATGCTGTGTCTGAGGGCACAAAGGCCGTCACCAAGTTCACCTCTGCATAAATCGCTCTTGCCCTTTGCTATCAGCAAAACAACGGTGTTTTTTAACACCACCATCCGTTTAACATCCGACACTGGTCCACACTTGACTGGTCTGCGAACCGAGTAGCTGCTGAAAAGGGCCGACCGAGGGCGAACTAGAGATGGTGAGATCCTGCATGCTGCTTTGCTTTGCTTACATAGCCGTATATTAGCCCTCATGCTGCTCGCCGTAAGCACGTACTCCTACGCCGTCCTCCTGGAGTCCCTTGTACCGTAGTGTCTAGATACCACATCAATCCTCTGAGTCTCCAACTATCATGGTGACTCACATTTTTTTGAAAACGTCCTTTCATTCAAGTAAGATGCAATCACCCTATATAGGCTGACAGACAGTGCATTTCATCCTCTACTACTCTCCTACCCTCGACCATCTTATTACAGGACCTTCAGATTAACCCGGTATTATAGCAGTACAGGCCCCGTCCCCATCTGTCACATTCAACATTTAAGTTGCATAGGAAAGACGTAATCCAGCAATTTATTTTGTTGTCTGCCCTTTTATTGAACAAGTTGTTATCAGGGAACTTAAGGAGAACCCCCAGCTCTGCTGCCTGAGACGCAACCAATTGTATAGCCTGCATCCTGGGATGCACTGGACCCTTCCTTCTGGTGAACGGACCCTCACTAGTACATGTGTTGAGTCCTGCGACGTGACGCACCCTTCGGCGTTGCTTCTGCGACCGAGGACGCAGCGTCCTGAAGAACCCTGATGGAGGTGCTGGTGTTGAACCAATATTTTGTGTGAAGCCCCCCATTCTGGGGGGGGGCTGAGCCCCCAGGGCCACCCCCTTATCCGTCCGCGTTCGTCGGATTGCCCCCCGAGAGGAAGCCAACAATCTCATTACCAACTGGATTTGGTCCGCTTGATTCCGTTGCCAACACTCTCCGCTCGCGCTGCCTAGGACTTGTTGATTCATTTCTGATTGTTTTGCCAACGTTTGCATTTACTTAACTACCTAAGTCGGGGAGCAGCCAAATTGCTGGCTGGAGCTATGTAACGAAGTTCAAATTACATGGCCGTATAAATGCCGGTGTTGAACCAAGACATAGGGCGGGACCCCTGGCAGTGCATAGTTTTTCTTTTCAGATACAAGCAAGCAACAACATCTAGTCAGCTCTCCTGACTGTCTATTCAGCCAAGCCCAACATAACCTAATGCACCTCGAAGCTGGCACTATCTGCTATGCAGTGCAGAACTGATGAAAGTTGGGTGTAGCTCATTGGCTGGTCCAGGGGGCTGCCTATAAGCTACTGCTCTCAGCCGAAAATTAAGCTGTGGGGGTATCAAACTGATGGATCACATATTCACCAGGGTTGTTCGCTGCGTCTTCCATCTCAGACGCAATGTCGAAGGGCAGGCTATACAACTGGTTGCGTCTCAGGCAGCAGAGCTGGGGGGGTCCTCCTGGAGTACCCTGACCCCAACTATCACACATTTACCCTACTAGCACTGTTCTGTTCCCTCCGACGTGTTACCATTCCGTTGCTGCATGGCCACGCAGGAGTCTGGCTAAACTAGTCAGTAATGCCCCCCCCCCCCCCCCCCCCCCCCCGGGCTCTGGGCTTAATGGGGTTCAGGGGGCAGCGGGGGGCATCGGCCCCCCCAAATTTGTGGGGGGACCGCGTCGGTAAAACAAAAAAAAACAATGGCTTTTTTTTACTACCCACCTTTGGAACCTGGAAAATTGTTTGGAAAAAAAACATACATTGGCATGACCGATAGGGCCGGAACAAATTTTTACACGGTGGGGGAAAAAAACAGTGCACATGAGCCTAAAAAAGGGGGGACGAGCGGCTCCTTGGGTGGATCCAGTTGAATAATAAAAACTTGACTAAATAACTTTACGGTTGCAAAAACAATATCAGGGGGGGACAGTTTGCGCAAAAAAAAAACGGGAAGGCCTCAAAAAGCGCAAAAAAGTAATTGCGCAAAATATGATAGTTGGTATGTATGGATTATTTCCAAACCTTATTTAACACATTAAACATTTAAGCTGAATTGGTGCTCTTTTTTGCTGTGCCCCCCGTGAATAAATAAAACTGTTTTGACATTTTTGTACAATGCCTTTTCAGTCTATTTTTGGCTACCCCCTGACGGACGTAACCAATATAAAAAACACGTACCAAAAAACGCGTCAACACAAGGGGCCCAGCCCTCTTAGGTTCTAATAAGGCTTTTACCTTGGTTGGTCTGTTTTTACATAACAGACACGTACCCCCCCACCATTAAAATTCAAACATGTGAGGCCATTTTAAAGGCCTTAATCTTAGGGGACTTCCCTTTAGGGGATGCCATATTGGCATATGTGGTTTAAAACACGGTTTCACATTGTGTGGCCTTCCAGGTTTGGGCCTACCTATGGGAGTGCCAAAAGATTTACATGCATTTTTAACTGGGGGCAAATGCCACATTGGTGCACCTCAGGGTTCACTTGTGGCGACTACTGTTTTACAAAAAAAAAACAAGTACACACGATATTACATGGTTACCACATGTTCACATGTTGTGGGGCCCCAGGTAGGGCTACCTGGTGGGGAACATACATTGACATTTTCTTGTACCCCACATGTCTTTAATGGCATTAAGCATGCTACTTGTGGGACCTGTAACAGAAATAAAGCCCCGAATTACCCGAAACACGTGTCCACCCCCAGTGTGGGGGGCCTTAATGGGCTTAACCCCCTGGACTGTACAATTTAACATACACCTTAAAAAGTTTTAAACTGTTCCACATTGTGTGGTGATTTAAAAGTAAGGCTTTGCCTTTTGTGGGACTGTAAAACATACCACCACTAGGCATTTTATATATTTTACCCACATGTCAACAGGAGTGGGGCCAAAGTCCTTTCCCCCTGGGGACTGGAAAAACATTTAAAATATGGCCTATAATGGAAAAAACCCACGTTGTGCTAGAAAAGGCTTGAACCTTTCAAAACAAGGCAAAGAAAAAACAAAAAAACAACATTCACCATTGTAGTTGAGTGTATAACATGATGGAGTGACACACCATGTTTGTGAGTGTACTTAACACATGTAACGAGTTTGTTGTTCTACCAACATGTGTGGACTTTGCACTACTCGGGCAGGGGGGAACATGAGGAAGAGGAGGTAGATGGAGTCAGCGTCTGACGTTGAATAAATGTTATCATTGGAATTTTAAAAAAAAAATTGAAAATTGAAAAAATTGTTACATCCGAGTACATTTTTACATGTGCCACTCTCAGTACGTGGGAAGGGTTTAGTTTAAGGAACCCACCCCAAACGCGTATCATGGAAATTTATTGATTACTATTAATGTTGCTCATAGCGGGGGGGGGGGGGGGGGGGGGGGGGGGGGGGAGGGGGGGGGGGGGGTGGGGTTGGGGGGGGTTTAGGGTTACGCCGAGTGTAATAATCCAACCAGGGGGGTGCTTCATAAACCTTGACGGGACGAAATTTTGGGGGGTCCAGGGGGCCAGTGTTGAAAAGCCACTAAGCTTGTTGGTTTGTGCCTCTGATTCTGCCTCTTGTCGGAGGCCTTTTGCGGAGAAATTAGGGAAAGAAAGGCCCCAGTTGAGTGTTTAAGTATCAACTGTGCGGGAGCCTTTTTTGTTCCAGATAAAAAAATGATGGGGGAAGGCCAGTGTTCAGCCACTACGCCGGTTGTTGAGGCTTTTGCTTCTGGAAAAAAGTATGGATGAAGGTTTTGGGTGGTGAGGCCCCACTATTGCTTTGTTTGAGGGGACTATGGCGCCTCTGCTTTATGGTGGAAACCTTGTTCTGGAGGAAGTTGATGAAGGAGTGGGGCGTTGCTGAGCAAACTAAAAATTTTTTTCTGCTCCCCGGGGGAAAAAAAAAGGCACCAATTGGGCCAGGGGACCTTCTCCAGGGCCTCCCGGGAAAAAAAAAACCCTCCTTGAAAATTCATGAAAAGGGAAAAAAAGGCCACAGTTGGGACGGCCTTGTAGTACTCGTAATCGTGGGGGGCCAGGAGGGATGGGGGTTAGATGAGTCAGTTGGCCTGATGGTGATTTTGGCTTCATTATTGCGGAAACCACGGCACTGCAAACCAAAAAAAAACGCCTGAGGGGAGTGGAAGGGGAGGGGGCCCCCACCAGAAGCCCAACACCTTACGGGGGAGTGGGGGTGTGGGGGGGATTGGATTTGAAGGGGGGATTTTGGGGATGGGGTTAGGGGGGTCATGACGGGGCCCTGAGGGAGTTTGAAGGCTTGGAGGCCCGCCAAAGAAGGCAACAAAATGAGGTTTCGGGGTGGGGGTTGGGAGTGTTTTGGATTGTTTGCTTGGGTTTAGGTGGGGTGTAACATGAGCCGGTCCTTCACAACTAAACCGGCCTAGGAAAATTTGAGGGGGGGCCGGGGCACCAAACAGGAAAGGGCCCAACCACCTTTAGGGGGGATTTGGGGTGAAGGGGAATTTTGATTTAGTTGGGGGATGTTGGGTTTGGGGGGATTTGGGGGGGGAGGGATTTTTGGATTGGGTTTCAGGGTGGGGTTTTGCTCAGGAGCCGGCCTTGAGTTTTAAGGCTTGAGGGTTACACAAGGAAAGCTTTTTACACCGCCGCGGGTTGAGTTGGGGGTTTTGCTTTGGACACAAACAAAAAAACATTGGAGGTGGCCACAAAAAAACTTGTTCCATTTTTTCAAGGCCCCGGCAATTTTAAAAAATTAATTTTGGAAGTTTCAATTTTGAAGCTCTTTGTTATTGAAGGTTCCGTGATAACGGAAAAGCTCTTGCTATTTTTGAAAGTCAATATTAAGCCCTCGGTCAGGTTCGAACCAAAGGCAAAATGAGAAGTAATGGGAGTTTGGGGGCCCCAATAGGGGCTTAAAGGAAGCAGAAAAGCCCCCCCACATTTATTAGCCAAAACCAACCCAACATTCCCATGGGGGGACCCCCCAACACCACCAGGATAGTCTGTCTGGGCCCTAGACGGGTAGTTTGCACAGGGGGGCATAGAAGGGGAGGACCCCCAATGGGGGGAAACCCCATGTTTTTTCCAGACGAATTTCCCCCCCCAACAGGGGAGAAAAACCCATTGATGGGAGGGTGCCCAGCACATGGCTTGCACGCGCGAAAAAACAAAACGAACAACAACCCAGCAGGGGGACACAAATTCCACCATTTCCCAATTGGGCCACCACAAACTGATTAAACTCTGGGGCCCTAGCCGTTATTGACCACAGGCGGAAAATTAAGCATTAGAGGAGGGGGCCAAATTCTATTGTTTTTTTTCAAAAAAAAGCGAACCAACAGAGGGACCATGTGATGGTGGCAGCATAGCTGCACGCGGCAAAAAAAAAAAACGGGACAGTAGACACAAAATCACCAAAAGTAATGGGCAACGGCAAACCCTGATACTCTGGGGCCCCCCTTGACATAGTTGCCCACCCCAAGGGCATAAAGAGGGAGGGGACCAATATTAATGGTTTTTCAAAAATTTGATTCACCAGGGCGGGCCCTAGCCGTTAAGTTTTGTTTTGCCCCACAGGGCATAGAAGGAGGGGGGGGACCAATGGACCTGTGGTTCAAGCGAACCCAACACCCCCACAAGGCCTGTGGTGGTGACAGGCAGGTTTTTTGCAACAAAGACGGGGGGGGGGGACCCAAAGCCCGGGGAACAAACACCAAAGGCAAAAAGGGGCCAACGCCACCTGAATTTAAAACTCTGAGGGGGCCCCCCTAGCGGTTAGTTGCCCAACAGGGCATTTTTAGAGGGGAGGGGGGACAAATGGGGACATTGTTTTCAAGCCGGATTTTCAAACAGAACGAACATTGTTGATGTGGCAGGCCTCCCTTTGGCTTTCCCCTTGGAGCCGGCATCATTTCCTTGGCGGAACCCATCAGGGACCGCCCTCCTCATGAAGCCAGGGTTTTAGGACGGCCCAACCCCCAAATGGTGTTGTGAGGGGATTGGAGCCCCACAAAACTCAATGCGCTCCCTTCGGGACGCTGAAAAATTACCCCTGGTTGGTTTTTTTGGGGGTTGGGGGGAGGGGGGAGGGTTTTAGGGGGGTGGGGGGGGGGGGGGGGGGGGGTGGTGTGGTTGATTTTTTGGTTTGGTTGCGGGGCTAAGGCTTGGGGGTTTAGGGGTTGCAGGCAATAAGGTGGCAGCGGGTTGAGGGGGATGTAGGGAATTAAAAAAACTTTGCGGTTGGGCTGTTGGTTTTCCCAAAAAAAAAACTCACCAAGAAAAAATTGATTGGACCACGGAAATGATGAAATTCAACGTTGGTTTGGCCCAACAGTTCAGGGTTTCAGGGTTCAAGCCTAGGTTTAGGGTTTAGGGGTCAGGGGCTTTTGGGGGTATTTAAGGTTTTTCAGGGGGGTTTGGGGGCTGAGAGGGACTAAAAACTTAGTGAGGCTGCGGTTTTTCCAAAAACTCGGCCAAAAGACGGGGGGACCGGATTTTGGGAAATCCCAACATTGGCGCCACAGTGGGCAGGTTGCGGAAGTTTGGGGGTTCGGGGACCCAAAAAAAAGGGTTAGGGAGGCCCACGCGGAAGGGTTAGGTTTTTGGGGTCAGGGGGGGGATTTCGGGGAGCTATTAAGGTCCAGGGGTTGGGGGGCTGTTATGGACTAACTTGAGGTTTAGGGCGTGTTTCAAAAAAAACTTTCGCAAAGAAAAGGGAAAAAGAACGATGAAAAAATCACATTGGTTGGCCACAGTGCAGGTTGGGTGGCGGGTTGTAATTGAAACGCTTAAGTGTTTTTAGGGTTTTCAGGGGGCCTTCGGGGGCAAAAAAAGGTTCCCAGGGTCTGGGGGGCTGTAGGGACTAAAACTGAGGTAGGGCTGCGTTTCCCAACTAGAGAAAAGGACGAATGATGGAAAAAATTCCAACACCTGGGTTGCCACAAAGCAGGGTACAGGGTTTGGGGGCGTCAGGGGGCAAAAAAACAGGAATTAGGGCTTAGGGCAGGAAAAGGGAATTTAGGGGCAATGGACTTAAGGGTTTTAGGCGTTTGGGGTTCAAAGCGCTTAAACAGGGGAACTTTTCCTTTGAAGGTTGGGCTGGCGTCCCAAACTTCCAAGGATGGGAGCATGATGAAATCAGTGTGGTGTGCGGGGGCTTAAGGGTTGAAGTTTTGGGGGTTCAGGTTTTCAGTGCTTGGGGTGCTTGAGGCTTAGGGTTCAAGGTTTGGGGCTCAGGGTTTAAGTGCTTAGGGTGCTTAGGGCTCAAGGTTTGGGGTTCAGGGTTTCAGTGCTTAAAAAAAAAAACCAACTTAAACTTGAGGTCGGCCGGGTTCCTCAAAAATAATTTTTAAAAGATGATTTGATGAAAAAATTTCATTTGTGGAGTGGCTTAAGGGGCTCCCAGGCTTGGGTGAAAGGCGCTTAGGATTTAGGGGTTGGGGTTTTTCAGGGGTTTCAGTGGCTACAGGGGGAAAACCTTTCCTGAGGGGGTTGGCTGGGTCCCCAAAATTTTTTTGAAGATGCATTGAGGGCAAATCATTGTTGAGTGCTTTAGGGTTGGAGGGGCTTTTTTAGGGTTTTTTCCAGGTTTTTCAGGGTTTTTTTCTATTGGCTTCCAAAAAGACTAATTGAAGGTCGGCGGGGTCCTACCCAAAATCCAAAAAGATTTGCCATGATGAAAATTTTCATGTTGGTTGCCAAAGGGTTGGGCCATTCTGGCAAAAACCAAAAATGCTGGGACCCACCAGGGCCTCATTCAGCCTTGCAATCTCCACTGGCTTACTCGGGCCCCGGAGGGCCGGGCGTTGATATCGTGGCCAGCCGTTGGATTCTGCGTGGGGGGAATAGGGGTGATGTTTGCTGCTGGTGGCGGGATGTTGTTGTGGTGATGCTTGTGTGAGAGAGGCGTTGATGTCGTAGCCAGCCGCTGGATTCTGTGTCAGGAGATGGGTGTTAGGGGTTACATGTGCATGGGTGTTGTGTTAAGGTGCTCTGTACGTGCCGATGCAGTCTGTGGGATGATACTCTTCAATCAAATTACCTCGACCGTTTTTTGCCGGGCGACACGTCGCAAAAAAAAAAAAAACAAAAAACGGGTGGGAAGTAAATTTTGATATTTTTAAAGGGGGGGGGGGGAACCTCTTGTAGACGGGAAAGTTTGCGGACGCGCTTTGCCCCCTTGGAACCCTTACAGGGATATTATTTTTCAAAAAAAAAAATCGAAAAAATTGTGGTTTTTCTAAGGCCTTTAATGGTTTTAAGGGCCTTCCCTTCCAGGGGCCGGTCAGCTTTTAAAAGGCTTTTTCCAGGGTTATTTTAGGGGCAGACAAAAAAAAAAAAAAAGAAGAAAAAATAACAAAAAACAAATGGTTAGGTGATTAAATATTGCAGGCCAAAAAACGGATGTCAGATGGGAAGCGTGCTGTTACTACCGGGGAAAAAAAAAAAAACATTCCTGGGACAGTGGGAAGGATAGTGGGGGTGGGGGTGGGGGCTGGGGGGGGGACAGTGGTGCTGTGTGTGGTGTTGGGGGTGGGGGGGGCGGGGGGGGGATGGCAGTTGGGGTTGGAAAGTGTGTGTTTGTGTTGTGTGGGGAAGGGGGGGGGGAGGGGGGGGGGGGGGGGTTTAGGGGGGTTTGGACGCCTTTCCGCACTCTGCTATATTGTACCGTGCGGGCGCCCCAACAATTCTTTGAATTCAGGGGGGCTGGGCGTCGCAACTTTCGCCTAAAAACAACGGACCTGAAGTAGCTGAAAAAACAAGTTTAGACGCGGGTTTCAAGGTGAGAAGGAAAAGCGAAAGGAAAAAAAGGTTGGGTGGAGGGGAAAGAGTTGTTGGCGCCAAAAAGCGGGGGGGGGGGGACAGGGTGGCCACCGGATTCGGGTGCAGCGGATCGAAGGCCAGGGGGCCAACAGGAGGCAGGGGGCGGGGGGGGCCAGTAAGGCTCAGGGTTGGAAAACATGGCCGGGAACAAACCGGGGGGGGGGGACAATAGGGGGGGACAATTTTTTTAAAAAAATCCCGTTTTTTTTTGCAAAATTTTTGTTTCAAGTGCAAAAACAAATGTGGTAAGGGAAGTTCCAATGTTTCCAAAATCACTTGTTACTTATTCTTACCACCTATTTTTCTACTCACCCACACTTTCTAAAGAAGATCTTAATTGTTATTTTCCTTGGCAAACTGGCAGGATTGTGGAAAAAAACCTGCGCGACAGAGGGGTTGACCTCCCGAAAAACCAAAGGGGGGGCGTTTCCGCCAAAAAAAAAGAGCTACCTCAAAGCCTTTGCGAGCAAAAAGTAGGTTATTTCTATCAAGATTGGCAGGCAGAGGGGGTTTCTCGGGGTGTTAAAAAGAACAGGATCAAATCCTCAAAAAAGTCCTTTTCCTTAGACGAAGCCTTTGAATACTGGACAGCAACGTCCGCCTGCGTTGGACCTTGAAGCGGAGCGGGGAAGTAAGCTTGGGGGAGTGCGTTGTCTTCGATCGCGAATCGTACAAAGTCCTCATCTCTTCGTCCTTCCCTCCAGTGGCCGGCCCAATCATCCAACCCAAACCACCCAACCTTCGGTCCCATCGCCTCGATTTTCTCCACCTCGTCCCCGTCCTCGATTCTCAAAAAAGGCCCATATTTCAGGCAAGTCGCCTTCTTGACCCCATATCGGCCTGGCCTTGGCCCACGGACCATGTTTTGAGTCGGCGAACGAAGGGCACATGCCTTCCCGAAGGGACACCCCAAGGAGCCGCATTCCTCCTTAGGGGCCGCCAACAGGCCCCCCTCTTGAAAAACTTTGCCCTCTTGGGGCCGGTGGCTGCGGGTAAGACCGCAGGGGCGGGCGGGGGGGCGGCACCCACCGCAAGCAGGGGAGTCCCTTGCCGTTTTTCATTTTTCAGAGACGCGGGAACCGCGCGGCCCGCGGCCGGTGAGCCACCAAAAGCAATGACGGGGGCTTAAAGTTAGCCCCCACTTAAGTTAGTCCCTATTTAAGTTTAGGGGGTTTTAGGGGGTTTAGGGGGGTTAGGTTATAAGGGTTAGTGGTTGGGGTTTTCATTCAAAAGGTTTAGGGTTTTGGGATTTTTTAGGGTTTAGGGTCTAGGTGGGTTTATGGTTTAGTTAAGTGGGGGCTAGCTTCCCCCTACCTGCAGCATCACCCACCACCCACCACACCACTCATCCCACCACTCACACCACACGCCACCACACCATACCCCTACCAGCAGCATCACCCACCACCCACCACACCACTCATCCCACCACCCTCACCACACACCACCACACCATACGCCCTACCTGCAGCAGCGACCTCTCCCGCCGCCTCTTGCGAAGCAAGCCAATCAGCAAAGGTTTGGTCGGCAGGCTTTCCGGCACTGGACACTTTCATGGATTGAGTCATGCTGGGGGAGCCTCGCCTTGCTGTATTGGATTTTCCAACCGTCTTGCTAATGCGGCGCGCCGATCCGGGAGCTCCGCCAGAGGAGGGGGTTCCCATGTCCACGCTCTTGGCCAGGTTCATGCGCCCGAAGCCAGCTAGGGTGTCGTCACCAATGACCTGCACGTGGAGCGGGGAGGGGTAAGTGGAGATGGGAGGGGGGGGGGGGGGGGGGGGGGGGTCAGCGGAGATGCTGGAGCCCCCCTAACATGTGCCCAAAGCCAGCTAGGGTGTCATCACAAATGACATGCACATGGAGGGGGGGGGGGGGGGGGGGGGGGGTCAGTGGAGATGCTGGAGCCCCCTTGCATGCGCCATAACCCAGCTAGGGTGTCATCACCAATGACCTGCACATGAAGGGGGGAGGGGTCAAAAAGATGGGGGGGGGGGGGGGGGGGGGGGCTGGTCAGTAGGGATGTTGGAGCCACCCTTGCCTGTCAGCTGCCGCGGAAGCCCATCGTACTATGTGACCCTAAGCCTCTGAAACCCATCTTCCGCATCCCCACCACCAACAACAACAACTCCACCACCATTCCCTCTTGCGTGTGGGCCTCAAAAAACAGATTCAGATGACTCACCTAGTCAGTAGGGATGTTGGAGCCACCCTTGCCTGTCAGCTGCCGCCTCAGCTCATCGTACTATGTGACCCTCAGCCTCTGAAACCCATCTTCTGCATCCCCACCACCACCACCAACCCACCATCACCACCACCGCACCAACAACAACAACCCCACCACCATTCCCTCCTCCTGGTGAGACTCAAAAAACAGATTCAGATGAATAAGCTGGCCAGTAAGGATGTTGGAGCCACCCTTGCCTGTCAGCTGCCGCCTCAGCTCAGCGTACTGCGTGGCCCTAAGCCTCTAAAACCCATCTTCCGCATCCCCGCCGCCACCACCACCACCAACCCTACCACCATTCCCTCTAGTGTGTGAGACGTACCTGGTCAGTAGGGATGTTGGAGCCACCCTTGCCTGTCAGCTGCCGCCTTAGCTCGTCGTACTGAGTGGCCCTAAGCCTCTGGAACCCTGGCTTCTTCACATCCTCATCCCGCATTTCAGCTAGCGCCGCCTGCTTCCTGGCTTCCTTCTCGAGCTTTTCCTTCTGCTTCTTCTCCCTGTGCTCCTTCATGCGCTCGTGGTCTTCCAAGAGGGACTGGAGCCCGACCAGGCCCAGGCCCATGCCGGGAGCACCCATGGGGAGGGTGGGGAGAAGGTCCTCCTCGAGCATGGTGAACTTGTTGGGCAGGGGGGTGTTCTTGATGTTGCAAGCGCGGTTGGCATACCTGTGGTGGGGTTGGGGTTGGGGTTGGGGGGGTGGAGTGGGGGAGATGGGAGGTGGTGGTAGTGGTCAGTGTGGGGGTGGGTGGGGTGGGGTGGGGTGGGTGGTGGTGTCGGTCGGTCGGTGTGTGTGTGTGTGGGGGGGGGGGGGGAGGTGGTGGTAGTGGTTGTTCTTGATGTTGCAAGAGCGGTTGGCATACCCATACACACACGAGAGATTGAGAGCTCACTTCAGAGTTGTGTTGGTCTCCTCAAAGTCCTGTTCAATGGGACTGGTTCAACTAATGAGCAGCGTGAGACTGTTTCCCTTGCCCTCTTGATAGTAAGACACACACACAAGTATACACACACACGAGAGATTGACAGACTCACTTCAGCGTGTTGATGGTCTCCTCGAAATCCTGTTCAATGGGACTAATGCAACTAATGAGCAGCGTGATACTGTTTCCCTTACCCTCTTGAAAGAGTAAGATATGTATGTATGTATGTATGTATGTATATATATATATATAGAGAGAGAGAGAGAGAGAGAGAGAGAGAGAGAGAGAGAGAGAGAGAACTCACTTCAGCGTGTTGTTGGTCTCCTCGAAGTCTTGTTCACTGGGACTAATGCAACTAATGAGCAGCGTTAGACTGTTTCCGCCCAATGAATCTTGTAGGAGGCGAGTCAGCTTGGAGTCTCTGTACGGTACGTGGCCTTTCTTGTCGGTTTTATTTTCCGACTCTTTTGAGAGGGCCACAATGACATTGCCCAGCGCCAACAGCCCGCTATTGATGTGAGTCGCCTCCTTCAGCTCCTTGCCTGTATCAAGACAGGTGGTTGGGTTGAGTTGGGTGGGTTGGGTGGGTTGGGTTGGGTTGGGTAGGGTAGGGTAGGGTAGGGTTGGGTTGGGTTGGGTTGGGTTGGGTTGGGTTGGGTTGGGTTGATTGGGTTAGGTGGGTAAGGTGGGTTGGGTGCGTTGGATTGGGTGCGTTAGGTGGGTTGAGTGGGTGTTGCCGTAACGCATTTTCAATGTGGTAGTACTACCACACTAGTAAGAAAGACACAGCAAATGCATTTATTGGTAAGTACCTTCGATGCCAGCCTTGTTTGTCATTTTTTTGTCAAAAAATAAATAAAAGCCATGATTGCCATTTTTCCTATTTCCATAAGTGCCTAATTATGGGGCTTTTGGGACAGATGGTTCGGACCTCTGATCTCCAGTCCAGTGAAACAAACAAATATGCTACGAAGTTGCATAACCACATCAGTTGAACATATAAAACTCAGATTTGGGTATGCTCAGAGTATCGGGACAAGATCAAGTCAAACATTTGTTTTTGGTTGTGCCCCCTCTTCAAGGATGCGGGAGCCCCCAGGGTTACCCATTTGTCCGTCCGACCGACCGACCATCCGTCTGACTAAGATGAAGCCTGACACGTCAGCCAATGGTCTCGATACTAACTCACTCCGTTGCCACCTGCCGCTCCGTCGCTAACTCTCTCCGCCATTTTTTAGCGTCGCAAGCATAAAACTTGTTACTATGGGGTTTCCTAATTCGGGACAGATTTTACACAAATGTGGGACAGCCTTTTTAAGTCGAAAAAAAAGATTTTTGAAAAAATGAAGTAGGTAGGCCTGTTATCCGTGCCTTCCCTTCCAAGTCATTGTTGCAGCAGGTTATGGAGCATACTAAACAGGCAGTACAAAGATAAAGATCACTGATTATTTGCAAGTTTTGTGCCGTTTTAAGAGTCCATAATTATGTTCACATCTGCACAGCCTCAATTGCTTCATTTTGTGTCACAGTTTAAGCATAGGGAGCAGAATCACTTTTCAAATAGTTCTGGAATTTTCAAAAATCAAATTTCAAATCCAACTTTCAAAAATAATTCGAAAAACGAACTTTTTGTACTTGTCTTCGAACATCCACATCTGAAGTTAGATTTTGATTAGCGATTTTGATTAGTGGAAGGTTAATTCAGGTTGGGAGGTAGGAATGGGACATATGGGTGGGTGAACTCAAGTTCACTGATATTCCAGTCGATTCAGGAGGCTGAACTGCGCTTCCGACCTTGTGGTAGGGCTTCGAAAAGCCTTTCTTCCAGAGGAAACTTCACTCGCGATAGCTCTTGTATTCGACGCAGATAGAATTCGTCCAAATTATTTTGTACATCTCGTACACTACCAACTGCCTGCCAGACAGGGCTGCTCACCCATGTGGGTTAATTGATCCCCATGTGGGTTGTGCGTGTACGATCGGATGCGCATGAGAAAACAAAATAGCGGCATGTCTAGCTTACACATTACCGCGAGATTTGATCTACTCAGAATTCAATTCCGAGCATTTTGGGATGTGTACCGTTCCGTCCCACACTCTTGTTCTGAATTACGGCGTTTCGGGGGTTAGACAGGAGATACCAAAATAAATATAAATACCTGTGCCATTTTTTGTCCTACCAAAAATAAATTGAAAAGCCCTCGGTGTTTTGTCCCTGACTTGTTCCAGGCAGCTGGTCAAAACAATCACAGGACCACACAACCACATTTACAACAACACATACACACAACCACACGCACAACCACACATTTGTTCAGATAACTGACCCATCAACCCTTGCATTTATTTTCCGCTTCTAGCAACAGCTTCAACACAGCTCTCCCGGCTTGCTACCCAGCCAAACTAAAAGGAAAGTAGTGCATCTGGAAGCTGAGGTCATCGGCTTTTCAGTACCATTTAAATCTTGGGGCTTAGGCCAGTGACTAGATCAGGGATCTGCCTAGAAGCTGCTGCTCGTAGCCGAAAAGAAAAGCTGTGCCATCAACACTTGCCTGTCACACACCACTTGCCTGTCACCACACACACACAGCCACACAGACACACCACACTAACACACACACCACACAGAACCACACACACAAGCAAACTTACACACACCACACACACGACCACACATTTTTTTAAACAACTAACCCATCAACACTTGCCTGTGACGCCGCTTCGCTTCACATGCTCGCAACCGGCCAAATCCATCAAATTCACAGACAACCACACACACACAGCCACACACACACCACACACATACCATACACAAACACACACCACAACCACACGCGCACACAAACACACCCCACAAAACCACACACACAACTACGCACACAAACAAACACACACCACACACACACCACACACACACAACACAAGCGACCACACATTTGTTTACATAAATGACCTATCAACACTTGCCTGTCACGCTGCTTTGCTTCACGCGCTCGCTTCCGGCCAAATCCACCAAATGCACAGACAGCCACACACATAGACCACACACACACCACACAGACACACACCACACACGCACCATACACAAACACACAACACAGCCACACACACACACCACACATTTGTTTACATAACTAACCCATCAACACTTGCCTGTCACGCCGCTTCGCTTGACACGCTCGCTTCCGGCCAAATCCACCAAATGTAGCTTGCTAGAGAAGGAGCTTGTTCGAATTTTGGCTCTAAAGTCCTCCCCCAACTCATCCATCACCTCCACGATGGTACGGTGCACCGTGATGGTGAACAGAGCATGGGAGCGGGAGGACCTGTCATTAAGCTTGGTACTGCTGGTGGAGCGGTTTACCATGCAGTCGTCGAAGAAGCGCTTCAAATCCGAGGCATTGGATACATCTATCTCCCTCACACCGATGACCTCAGGCACCACACGGCCCTCCTTGCCCACTGGGCGCTCTTGGAGTTTCAGAGCAGCGGGTGCACCCTCCTTTTTCACGCCATCCCAGCCTTTGTTGGCGTCAACGCTACCGGCGCGTACACTCAGGTCTAGCAAATCTTCATTGTACAGCTCTAGGGCACAGGCGGTGATATCGCATTTCTCGCCAGGCTTGTTTTTCTTGCGAATGGCATCACAAATGGACCAGAGATGGCGAATGACGCGGGGGATGATACCTTCCTCCTGCTTCATGTGAATGCCCACACCACCTGACATGGTGTGGGTCTTTCCCGAGCCAGTCTGGCCGTAGGCAAGCACAGTGGCGTTGTAACCCTTGAAACAACTTTCCACGAGCTGTGAGACCACATCATCGTAGATGGCGTCGGAGATTTCCTCCTGTCCGTATCGGCGATCAAACGCGTACCCTTTGGCACCAGACCCCCGCAATTGAAGCAAGGTGTTCTTGTCTACAGCCTGCGCAAGACATAGTTGGTAGTTGGTGGGCTTAGTGTGTTGTGTTTGGATGACTAGTGGGAGGGGAAGGGTGCAGTGGGGTGGGGTGATGCGGGGTGGGGTGATGTGGGGGTGTGTGCGTACCCTTTGGCACCAAATGCCCGCAATTGAAGCAAGGTGTTATTGTCTACAGCCTGTGCAAGATGTAGTTGGTAGTTGGTGGGCTTAGTGTGTTGTATTTGGGTGGTTGGTAGGGTAGGGGTGGGGTGGGGTGGGGAAGGGTGCCGTGGGATGGGGTGGGGTGGGGTGGGGGTACGTGCATACCCTTTGGAACCAAACCCCTGCAATCGAAGCAAAGTGTTCTGACGTAGTTGGTAGGCGCCAGACATAGTTGTGAGTCGTGTGCGTCTCATGCAGGTGCGTGGGTTGGGGTGCGGGGGGGGGGGGGGGGGGGGGGGGGGGGGCGGGGGGGGGGGGGGGAGTGAGGGTGTGTGGGGTGTGTGGGGGGGAAATCAGGGGGGATGAGTGTGTGTGTTAGGGGGAGGTACTTTTCAGAGCAAATGATGGACCACGATAAACAAATGCACTACAGCCATGTCAATACATGGGGATCACTTTTTAGCTCCCCCTGCCGAAAAATGTGATCAGGCTGGATCAGTAGACACTGTGGCATACTGGAGAAATTCAAGCATGCCTGTTCAACAAACACAAGACCCCCTGTCATGCAACCCACTCAGAATGTTCACGTTTGTTACCCTGGTGAGTCACACAGGAGCAGTGACCCAAGTACTGATGCTAACCTGCCAACCACAACTGATTTTCCCTTCGCCTCAATCCCCATGTCCCTCAATCCCCCCTTCCCCTTCCCCTCAATTCCCCAGTCCCCCCTCATTCCCCCCATACACCTTTTCCCTTCCCCTTTCCCACAATCCAACCTCTGAATTCCCAATCCCTCTTCCCCTCAATCCCTCCCGCGTCCTCAAGACAGACCCATGCACTAACCCTATCGCTCAGACATCTGCCCAAACTATGATTGGGGCACCATTTACATGCATCCAGCCATGATCAGCTCCATTCTCTCTCCTGCGCTGTCTGCGTAGATCACCTGTCCAACAGCATCTGCTGATGCAGGTTTGGCAGGTTCCGGTAAAACGAACTCTAAGCTGCAGGATTGATTACTTACCGTCAAGACAACTTGCTTGGAAGGCTCGTCGAAGGAGACACAGACACGATGGCCTTCTCCTAGCTCGCGAGGATTCAAAGGTCGCACCTAGGGTGGGGAAGAAGAGGTAGGGGTCACCGAAAGTTCGCCTGCCAGATCAAAGGTCAAGTCAAACTGCTCCTACTCCTAGCAGTAGCGAATGAACAATGCGACAAACGTGATAAAATGGCTTGACTGCGCGAAATGCAAAAAACTTGGCCAACGAACTCCCAGCGAGCGACACTGCAGACGAGATGTTTCCAGAACATTTGCTTGCAGCACGGAAGTGAGGACTGTGAGCTGCTCATTGGTTCTTAATTCCAGGCGTTGACACAGACATGAAGCAGCTGGGCACTAGCTCGGAGCTTCGTATTCGATGATTGCATCCACTGGGACGACCAGGAATCGAGGGCAAGCCTGTCACCCACGCTTAATCTAGCCTAAGGAGCAGCGCAACCAATAAGGCTGATCGACCAAGAAGTGGTTTTTCGTTTCGACGATCCGTTCAAGCTGTAGGGATCGTAACGTCTGCATCAGAGACGTAGGACGTTTATCTCACTCACCCTAACGCAGACAGTGATAGCACTGTCTGGTACCCCGGATCCCGTCGCCCCCTCAGTCATTTAAAAGTAAGAAAGTAGCAGTAAGAATGTGTTACTTCAGTGGCTCATGCTGTGGTGGGCAGAGGGATGCATACAGACAGTGATCGGACTAACTGCCACTCGCAATTATAGTGGGGAGGGTACTGTACAGAGGAGGGCAGGTCACAAGGTTCTAAAAGTTTGAGCCGGGCTGCGCGGGTCGAAGCTCGTACTGCAGGCAGTACGATGGCAAAGGCGTTTTACAAACCACGCCATCTACGTCAACTCGAATAGATTCTAGGTATAGACGGGATGCACAGTAGGAAGGTACTGTGGGTAGGGATGTTCAATTTTTTGTATTGGCCACAGTCCCCCAGCTTTCCCTGAATATTTCCCCTTGTCTATGAATGGAGTTGATTAGACATAGAATAACATACCGTATTTAAGCATTTTACCATTTTTTCTTGACTTACGTACACCCTGGAAGAGCTCAAAGAGCATTTTAATGTTAAGGTTCTCAGGATAGTCTAGAAATCTCTACATTATTTGAGGATGGGCAAGTCCCTTGAGCCTAACTAGCCACCCACTGGACTGTAACAAACAACGCTGCTCTGCGGTAGCCCCCCCCCCCCCCCCCCCCCCCCCCCCCCCCCCCCCCGTGCCTTTTATCAGATTTAGCAGTGTAGTCGAGGGGGAGAGAGAGAGAGAGAGAGAGTATCAGCTTGAAATCACTCCGGTAGAGTGGACAGTAGATTAAAGCAGCGGAACAGACGCACCAATCTATACACGGAGACAAGGATAACGTTACAGACACAGGAGACCCATAAAGGGGCACCTGTGGTGAAAGGAGGCGGTAGACAGGAACCTAACAGGGTACAGATCAGACCGGAGACGTAGGTGACAGGAAGCTGCCACTGAGTCATCTCAAGATGACTCAGTCCCACGGGAAGCTGGCTCAGGAGAGCCGATAGTTCTAAGGGAGTACATAAGTAGTCACCAAGTCATAAAACGCGTGAGAGCACCGCTATACATGCTGATACTCCACCTATGACACAGGTGACATACAATAGTACTACTCCACCTATGGCACTGGTGACATAGAACTATATGTAACAAATTAAAAAAAAAAAAATCAAAGAACTCCGGAAAAAAAAATCGAGAGAAACTTCAAATGAAACCCGAAGGGTGTAAGGGAAGGTATGAAGCAAGGCAAAGAACCAAAATTTGCCAAGTGGATATAAGAGGAATATAATATAATAAAAAGTTCATGAAAGCCCTCAGGCTGGTAACAGAACAGGTCCAGACCAGGTTCCAGCTTGGCATTCAAGAATGCAGTCTTGATGTCCAGCTGCCTCACAAACATTTTTCTATGAGTGATGGCAGCAAGGAGCACACGAAGACCTGCTTTAGAGGAGACGGGGGCATATACATCATGGTAGTCCAGCCCAGGACGTTGCAGAAAACCACGAACTACAAAACGAGCTTTAAAACGCAAAGAACCATCAGCCCCATGTTTCTTGACAAATAACCATCTGCCAGATAGAATCCTCTGCCTAGGAGGCTGTGGAGTGAGGACCCAAGTGCCATGAGCATGGAGGGAGGCCATCTCATCCTTCATAGCCTGCAGCCAGAGATCTCTGTCAGGGTTGGTAGGTAACATTGCAGCTTTATAAGAGAGTTCAGTAGAGGTAGAAATAAAAGCCCCCACGTACAAGCAGTGTACTTGTACATGGGCAGCGGGGATATTAGCAGTATCAGCAGTAACCGGTAATAAAGCCCCCAGCGCAGCACTCATGCGTGGTTGAACAAGGCCGGCCTCCTTTGCCTCTAAATCGTCGAAGCCTGGGTACACTGGAACACCCCAGCCATACGCAGTATCTGACCCGGACCAGTGTTCGAGGTCATCACTCACATCATCTGTGACGGCCACATCGTCGCAATGCCTGGTCCGGTATAAACCACCAGGTATAGCAGGGGGTGAAGTGATCAACAACTCCCGCGAGCTATCCGAATAGGTGGACGGGGGGTGGCGACTAGTGGGCAGTGGACTTGTACTAGGTTCCACTATGACCCGAGGCTGTCCTAATCCTACGACTTCACCGACGAAACGTGGCGCAGAGGAAGGCCCGGCGACCCCCTGAGATTCGAATAAATTAGAGCTTGAAGGAACATCAGACTCCCCCTGGCCCAATGCCGCCGCACGCGATACAGCACCATCATTACCTGGCATGGGACGCATCGTCATCCCATGACCAGTAAAGCGGTCAACAATCGGGGTTGGTAAAGGGCCCAGGACATTGTTAGTAGTATCAAGCCCTTTACCGATGATAGCGGCAGGGGTGCGAGAAAAATACTGAGATCCATCATAGGGAAAGAGCCCAGGGATACAGTTATAGCTAAACTGTTCATAGAAGAGCACATCACGACTCTCTACCACCTGGCGCAACTTCGGAACCCCAACAAAATAACCCTTACTCACCAGAGAATACCCAACCAGTCTACCAGATAACGCCCTTTCGTCAAGCTTATTGCGCTTCTTCCCATTCACTAAGGTAACATAGCATGGGCACCCGAACACGCGCAATAACGATACATCAGGTAGAACTGGTTGGGTATTCTTTGGTGAGTAAGGGTTATTTTGTTTGGGTTACGAAGTTGCGCTAGGTGGTAGAGAGTCGTGATGTGCTCTTCTATGAACAGTTTAGCTATAACTGTATCCCTGGGCTCTTTCCCTATGATGGATCTCAGTATTTTTCGCGTGAGAGCACCGCTATACATGCTGATAGAGAGAGAGAGAGAGAGAGAGAGAGAGAGAGAGAGAGAGAGAGAGAGAGAGAGAGAGAGAGAGAGAGAGAGAGAGAGAGAGAGAGGGGTCTTCAAAGTTCCTACCATCCTCCAAATTTCAAGGTACAAGCAATGGATTGGATTATTTCGAGGGTTTTCGGCCAACTCTGGTCTCTGGGTGTTAATGTAAGATCGTTACAACGGCTTAGGCTCGATAGAGGAGAAGATGCTATTAAGCGCAACAGGCGCACTCATATAGAATATAGATGTGTACTGCAGGGTACTGCAGTCACGTGCAGGCCACAGCTAGCCTGAGGCCTGGCGGCAGGCAACACGGTACCAGGAGGAAAAAGTACCGGTGTGCATTATGCCGACTTAGAGACTGATATATAAATCAGTCAATAACATCCCCCCCAATTCAAGGTATTCTTGAGCTCAAGAATTCCTGGAATTAAGTGAGGGGCATAAGAAAATTAAAATATTAAAACTAGGGAGACTTCGAGAATTTCTAGTAGCTGAAAGGGAGAAATCACTTCAGCAGGGGTCTTCAAAGAAATGTCAGTCTTCTGGGGTAGCTGGCTAGGTAAGTGGCACTGCAGGTAGGCTGCGGGCTAAGTGGCAGAAAGGCTGCTGAGAAGGTGCAAGGAAACTGCAGGTAAGCTGCAGGCTAGGTTGCAGAGAGGCTGCTGAGAAGGTGTAAGGAAACTGCAGGTAGGCTGCAGGCTAGAGCAGATAGGCTGCTATGGGAAGCTGGGGAAGGAAAGTCCAGGCTTGGTGAAGGCTTGTGAAGATATCCTTGGCTACGAGAAGTTGCATGATTCGAGACTAGAGGATTTGTCATTTAGACATGATCTCTGGACTAGTCCCCCCATAATTTGGGTGAGCTACATTGGGTAGGCCCTAAAGTAAAGCAAAGACATCAAAAGGAGAGACTAGAAGAATTCTAAATTCAGAAGGGGTGCTGCCTGTGGAAGTACATGAGGCAGTACAGTAGGCAGGTAATCTAAAAAATTCTAGAGTGTTCAAGTCTATCCAAAGATGAAGAGCAATGTTGGAAACTGAATTAAGTGCCTGGCTTGCTGGGGAAGCCATCAAGGTCAAGTTGCTGGCAGACCTGGGCAAGGAACTGGTCAAATGACTTGGGAGCTAGGCTGGGGGGGGGTAAGAATATTGATAAATGTGAAGTCCATGGGGCTCCAGGTCATGCTGAGGTGGTTGACACATAGCACTTTGCCTCCAGGATGTGCACAGCTCTTGGGGTCCATGATCATCTTAGGTCTGAATGAGAGTGTGTGAGCATGTGCATTGACCATGGCAGCTTGGAGACAAATGGCCCACTGTAGAGTGGGTCTGGCTGTGGTAGAAACAGGGGGGTAGGCTTGCACCATTTGCTGGAGTCTGCTGTTGTGCTTGATGATAGGACTGCAGGCATCAGATGGCTCTTTGTGCATTGACCTGTGTGGGAACTGTTCTCTTTCAGAAGCTAGCAGGGTAGGGAACTTGCTGGTGAATGCTGTGATGAGCTTGGACAGTGGAGGCCTGGGCTTGATGTTGAAGGCTGGTGAAGCAGGCCTGCTGTTCAGGTGGTTTAGGGTGCATCCAAAACGTGTGAGACTAAGGTTGGAGTTGTTGGAGAAGTGGATGTTGTTGACATTCTGATTAACTTCTCCCAGTGGTAGTCCAATGTCTGGTGACCTGTTGACCAGTATCCATTGGTCCCAGGTAGTTGCTGTGTCTAGATCAGATGGCTTGAGTGGCCCGTCCCCATCTATGGGGCCATCATATTCCTCATACTTGGTCCTAATCTGGTCACTGAGGAGTTCCATCTCTGCTCTGGCTCGTTGCAGGCCCAGGTTGTCCAGCTGTTGTTGGAGGTCTGGAGTGGTTTCAGGAGGGTCATCTACTCCTAGTCCAGGGTAATCCTGAGGCTTGTGTACCTCTGGATGGATGAGCTCTGGCATATCATCACTGTCAGTATCATCAATAGAGTCTTCCAGATTGTCTGCAGTGGAAGGGGAATGGTACTGGCAGATAGGGGGAGGATGGTCCTGGAGGTCTTGGTCTGCCTCCACATGAGTGGGTGGGTACTGCCCTATCTCAGAATCAGTGTGGGGTGCAGATGGATCAGAAGTAGAGGGGAAGTCCTGGAGGTCTTGATCTGCCTCCACATGAGTGGGTGGGAACTAACATATGATCATGGCGGGTGCCGGGTTTTTTCCGATAACTTCATTTTACCCCAAAAAACCAGTAGGGGTCTTTTCGATAGTCCCTCCGCACGAATTATATCTCGGGGGATGTCCGATAGATTTTCCCGTGCAATACCGTGGTACTACCGTGGCAGTACCGTGATTTTGCCATGGATGATTCGCCTAAGATTCGGGAGACAGTGGGACAATGTGGGACAGGGAAAATCTGGGAGCTGACGCGACACACGCTTTGCGTATGAGACCAAAGACGAATCGCCTTATAGATTCGAGAGCTGACGTGTGTCCCGCGAATAGATAAGAAAAAATACGACAAAATACGACAAAATACGAATCGTTACACTTGGTTACACCTTTCTACTCTCCGCGCAGGATGCGACTGATATACCGGTTACCGTTCCGCCCCCGCTACTCGCAGGAGGAGGAATGGAGGACTGTTGGTTAGCGGAACGCCGCTATAATTACATCATGACTTTGCCTATTCCCTGTGCTACTCTCCCTATCCCGCTAGCTTTAGACAGGATTTTCTCTGCTTCCGGTGAGAAACCATGTAACGCAGACCCTACACTTCTGATCCCATCCGCCACGCCTCCCTGTCCCAACATGTCTGCTATCCCCGCTGCGGCGTTAGACACCGGTATAGAGAACTGTCCCACCTTCCGTACGATATTCCCCCCAAAATCGGCTACCCTTCTCACTGCGGAACCAAAGGAACCAATTGCGCGTCCAACTCCAGATTTGATTGAATCAAAAAGGCCCATATTATATAATAGCCCTGGATATTTATTTCAGCGCAAGTAAGGTAATTTTATCGTTTAGGTTTTTCAAAATTGATAAAATCGATTCTATAGGATTGTTTTTGGATTCATAATCTACTCTTAGGGTGATGCTCCAATCATAGGGGAACGGTCCTATCTCGTCTTTGTGTTCGTCCTTGATTGATAATTCCAGTTCTGACACGTGAGACGCGCTGGTGTAGAAGCTAAAATCGTCATTCACATTTTGATACAAAACTAGGGACGTTAACAGGGACCCTTATTAATACATCTGATTCTTGTGCATTGGTTTGACGGAAATTGTTGACAGCCGAGTTAGTTACCTTTGGGAGGTTGTGATGAATTGTCAAGAAACTTTCTAAGTTCAAACGCGATGGGAAGCTGCTAACAATCTGTGATCCACTTGGTTTATCATGTGGGAGGAACCCGAATAAATATGAACTTTTATCTTTGAATTCAAACCCATATCCTGGGCCAGGAGCGTTATACGTGCACAGTCCGTTTATTTCATTGTGGCTAATGGTCCAGCCTGGGAGCAAAGTGTTCAGTGTTGCTAACCATTGATCCAGGTCGTAGTTTCCAACAGGGATTCTAACGGATGTCTTTGTCCCATTATTAACAACACTGAAGTCATTGTTACTCGCCCTAATACTATAGAAACATCTATTGATTATTAAATCCGTAACGGTTATTTTAGTACGACCGCCGAATTCGTTATGTAGGATCCCTGCAGGTAGACTTGTTGTGAAGTTATCTGGTGTCCCAGATGTTCTGTATTGTGAGCTGATGTATATTAATTGAGTTTTGATAACAATGGGCGCCATTATATAATTTCGTAGATAATAACTGATAGAATGAAATTTGGGAATCCAACATACAGATTTCCAGCGGCATCATAGACTGTTATATTTAATTGTTGATTTTTCAGAGACGGGATTAGCTTGTGACCTTGTGTATTGCTGTAATTGTCTTAACAATACTGTGGGTTTCGCCTCCTAAAAGCAGGTTTGTCCTCTCTCCATTCACTGAATTATCAAAGGAGGTTTGTGCGAAGATCCCATTTGCACTCATGCAGAACGGCCCTGGTTTACTCGCTGTGGTGAATGATTCGACAGCCAGCTGGTACCCCTTTTCATTGTATGGCAGGTCGCAATTTAACTTCAATTGGTAGTTCTGTGTTGATGTATTGTATGAGCTAAATAACGTTACTCTCTGCCAAGCCATTTATATTACTGTAGATTTTTCATTTTCTACAGTGACCAAACCTTCCAAGACCTCGTTTGAAACCGGTTTTTTCTGCTTATTCATATCTTTCCGTAGAAGCTTTTTGTCCCTATACATGAGTGGTTTGGCAATATGTAGGGAAATGCACGAATCCACTAAATATTCTGGGAGTCCTGGACTCATGTCAAGAATTGCTGCTTTCAGATACTTGTAATCATTGGTCTGTCTATATTCATTTGTGATAGCGGCCATGTTTAACAATAATTTAGAAAATTAATTTTACTGTAAGCTGAGAATGATGTCGAAATTCTTTTTGAACCTTTGGCTTTTGTCCTGTGTAAAATCCATCACAAGTGCATCATGTTCGTTTGCTGTTGCGTGCAGATAGAGTGCTTCAAACTTCTGTTGAGTGATCGAACTACTTACTTCTTCATATAAATCCTCCAAGATCTTAGTGCTGGCAAACTTGAATAGCACAAAAAGACTTGTATTGGTTCGAATAGACTTAGGGATTGCCTTGAGATTCTGTGTGCATATCATTATTTTTATACCCAAATGTCTGTTCTTGAGAACCAAATTAGTCAAGGCTGATTTACCAACAGATTTAAATGCACTACTGCCAACAAGGTCGTCCAATATGAGATATACCACATAACCGTTTGGGTACTTGCAGGTAGGTCGTTGGTATCCAGTTCTCTCAAGGAAATCGATTTCATCAAACGAAAGTCCATCTATATTTCCTTTCATAAACTTGGGATAAACAATCATCTGCCTTCTGCATTCTTCAGTATTTTCCTTTTCTAGTTTGATGTTTTCAATCACTTCTAAAAGTTTCTGATCACTGTATTTTGAATTGATATCATTTGGATCAATTTTCAAGCAATTGAATACCGGATTAGCATCATGTGTCGGGGAAAATACTATAACTCTCATATCCTGTTTGTTACCAAACCCATAAATCTCGTATTGTTTCAATAATTTGCAAAGACAGTACGTCTTCCCACTTCCCCTGGAGCCGACGAGGAGCGATAGAAAATAATTACGTGGCAGAGCTGGATTGAGGGACTGTGGATACTTGTCTGCTTTGTATTGGAGTGGTTTATGACTGAAATTTGCTACTGCGTTCTCAACAATATTCATCACTAATTACATGGTAGAATATTAATCAAAATGGACATGTGTGACCAGGAAAGAGTGATTGGTAAGCGACTCGTTTGCCCTCGTTTAATATTTTTTGCCTGAGGAGTTCTACTGTATCTTCTTGAGTAAGTGTTTGAGACATTGTTGGCCTGGCTTTGGTGACCTTCAGACGTTTCTCAATGTGCTTTGATATCTTGTGTACTTCTTCTTCTTCTTCTGATTGAGAATCTGTTACAATCTGTTGATCTTCGTCTGAACTGTCTAAAGTAACAACCACATCCTTCTTCATCTTTTTAAAGACAGTGTTTTTGCGACCATCATCTTCATCATTTCTGCCGTTTTTTCTTGTTTTTGGACTTCTTTCTCTTGAATCTTCAGTTCTTTCTCCTGTCGTGTAACCTCTCCTAATTCTCGCCTTTTTGCCCATGCTTTTTCTCTGGCGATAGCCAATGAAGCTTTCTGCTTCTCGGACATAATTCGTCTAGCTTTGACTGGTATCACTTCAGTGTCTTCTAATAGGTTGCTATCTTCTTCTATATTCTCCATATGTGATTTTACATTAGAAAAGATTAGAATTAATTAGAAAAATTAAATAGACTGTTTTGCTAGCAGAGCTAACCAAACAGAAACCTAAGAACCAAGAACACCAACACATTATTTTTATGTTTTCTGGGTTCTGCGTTCCGAGTTTCTGAGTGGATATCGAAGATGATCCAATCAGATTTATTGGAATTGGGGATATACTGGGAGAGTTCGGAGTATTTTGACTGCATTAGGCTTCCATGGAATAGGTCTTCCCCAGAGAAGGTCTGATTCATGTAAGGGTGTGCGTATTGTTCGTCTGCCAATAAAGTTTGTTGCTGGTTGATTGTACTGTGTTTTTTTCGGCCAGGACTCGATGCAGAGAGGTAACATATATTTGTCCATGTTATATATTACTTTGTGTAAATATATTTTGAACCCGTTTCGTCATTATCTAATTCTAGAAGACTGTTGTATTTCACGAATAAAAGTGAGTATTTTTTCTTATTACTCGAAGGTATTATGTCTGAAGTTTTTGAGTCATGGAGGTTTAAGTACCCAAGTGACACCAATGCAGTTAGAGACATCCCTGATGAGAGAAGGGTTGGCTTTAAACGCCTCCGATACCAAAAATGGTTCGCAGCCAACAGCAATGATGAGAATGGCTTGATTCCCTTTACATCCGCCTTACATAAGCAGGATCAGATTCGTTCTATAGCACAGTTTAGAATGGGTTCCCATTGGCTGAACACAGAAAGAATGAGGGTGGAGGATAGAGCACACATCCCTCGCTCAATGAGACACTGTCAAATGTGTGGGTTCCAAAAACCTGAGGATGAAATGCATATGTTTGAGTGCCCTTTTTATAATGATATTCGCCTCCGCTACCAGAAGCTGTTTACAGATATTTATAGGCATGTCCATGAGGATACCAACTTAACCGTATGGAATGTGGAATTCTGCGATTCCACATTCAGAACCTTTATGAATGGAAATGGCACTAAGTCTTTTTGGAGCAACCTAGCCGACTATCTTTCTACTTGTAGAAGAGCAAGACAGGAAGCCCTGGACTGCTTAGTGGCACCGTAATTTATCATCCCTTTTTTTCTTCTTCTTGTGACTTCTCATTTGTTAGCTTCTTACCTCCGCCACTGTAAGTGGTTGAGATCTGGGTCCGGCTCTAAGGGGTTTAATACCTACGCCACCAAAACGGTGGTTGGGAGTTTGGTTTGTTTGTCCTCGACACACCCCTGATGTAATGGGGTTTTTGCTTTGTGGGTGCTTTTTCTTTTTGTTTAAAGCACAGAGTCTCATACACCCTCGCGGTGTCAAGTAGACTTTAACATGTAATGTAATGCAATGTAATGTAATGTAATGTAATTGTTTCCGTTTGAATAAAATGAAATATCATAATTGATATCTTCTTCATTCTCTATGTCAATAGGCAGCCCACAGGCCCATTGGTAAGATGTAATAGTTGGGGGAAATCTCAACAATAATGTCCCGTCCACAGTGTGTGTCATGAGGTGTTCAATCGCACGATTTTCGTTATCGAAAATGAAATCTAGATATTCTATTGCTTTATCATAAGGAATAGGATGATTCGCAATGGGTACATTGTTTATACTAAATCCTACATGAATTGGTTTTTCGTAACCAATATTATTTATCCCGTGCATGAAATAATATGACGTCCCATTCCAGTCTTGTGTAGATACCTTTTGATAATAATCATACTGTAAAAAAGTAGCCAAGACATATTCAATATCACGTGACCCAACGAAGATATTTGTTGTTTGATTTTCGGATTCATTGAGTTGGAATTGACTGGTGAAATGATCGAATTCGATTCTATCTGATACGTTGTCTTCTATTTCACTTTTTATAATGAGTGTTGGTTTTACAATTTCATATCCAACAGATACATTTTCTCTTAACAGCACCACAGCGTCTGCCCACTCAATAACAATTCTAATTTTGCTTTTAACAATACAGTCCTTAGTTCCTAAGATACCATGGAATTTATCAATCACGAACGGTATCTGATCTGTCTCTGCAACAATGTCGACTGCTTGATTATTCCCAAACATATTAGTTGAGGCTTGTGTCGAGTTGTGTACGTCCTAGCCAAATGATTATACTCATTTATTGTTTGAATTAGGACATCATCAAAATATACTGAAAGAGTACTGATCATACATCCAATCCCACGAGGCGCTACTCCTAGTGAATTCATTGTAAACATTATCTTCGCGCTGTTCAAATCCCAAATCCCTTCATTTATCTCGAATACGCATTGGCTTTTGGGGGAAAAAATAATATCACCTATGGCCTCAAAACTGAACACCTTTGTAATGTGTTTTGGTACAGGGTTCATTTTACATTATTGTTTGATATGTTTTATGTTTTGTTAATCAATTCTCTGCTAACCAAACAGTTAGAGTACTAATTCGAGTTGTCTACCAGCGCCTATCCTCAACATGGAACCACATTCTATGAAAACAAGGGCTGTTAGTGATTCGCTACTAGCTGCTCCACCGATGCTCTGCGTGTCAAATGAACCTATGCTTGAATTACCCCTGGTGTCCACGCCAGATAGGAAAGAATCGTCGTTATGACAAAATTTACAGGACAATACAAAAAAGTTGTCACGCCATTTAGCATAAGTATCACAGTAAGGATGCGAGCCTCCTAGGGTGTCCTGTAATTGGTTATATGATGACTGCGTTAGGGCAAAACACTGACCCGGATTCGCGCGAAAATCAGGTGTGTATACGCCGTTTAAATTAAATTGGGCTGAAGACATTCCAGTAGCTTTTCTTGTGAAGGTATTAGACGATTTTGTAACTCCATCAAGCCCACCTGATGGACTCAGTGAAACAAATGTTCCCCATGCCCTATTGACCGATTGAGAAGATACACTAAATTTAGTTGATTGACTATAGGATGTTGCCGCGCTGCTGAAACTGAAGTAATTGCGGAAGCTTAGCTCGTATACCCCTCCACTAGATAGGAATGCATTATGCATGGAGTCAAAAATCCCGTCATCAATGGAGATTGTGTCGACACTGAATGAAATGTCTGATAGTGTGAAGGTTCCTCCTCCGACTAGACAGTTTGCTCCGTCAAGTTGAATTCGTAGTCGGACCTGTCCTAATAGTTTAGTATCAAGGATAGATGGTTGAAAGCTGTTTAGGAACAACCAGTTCGATATGGAATATGGTGCTTCAGCAGATGGACCAGCTGATGCATCCCCTCCTCCTTGTACGATTTTCCGGCGATTATGTGCATCTTCTCCAAAACTCGTATCAGCAATGATATTCCATAGTTGGTTATAGTTACTACAACCCGACACCACCATTCCATTCCATTCAAGATCCACTCGGGAAATTATCGACTCTATGTTTCTTGCAAAACCTCCGCCTTCTGTTTTCCCGTTGAAGTGCATAATCAAAGTATCACTATCGACCAAGCAATTTGAAGGAAGGTCGACCGTTATAACGCCAGAATTCGTCGCAGTCGTGCTGTTGAGCGTACTGAGCCTCTTCGTCGCCCTTGAATAATTCTGTATTTTTTCACCAAATATTGCAAGTTCTTTGGATAAGCCGACATGGAAAGTACTTAGTATAAGTATTGTTTTGAAAATAGTAATAAATGTTTTTATTTTTTATCCTTCAGATAAGTGTAAATTTGTTTGTAATGATGAGAGACTGCTGGTCGATTCAAAAGGATTTGCAATGCTGGATCATTGTTACTGCCTTGCCATTCGGTAGCAATGGCTATTATATCTAGTTTTGATTGTGCAGAATTTCCAGCTTTTTTATGTTTGGAATTATCAGCTTGGATAACACTCCGGAGAGTGGACTTTGTGTGTGCAGCACGCCAATCTATAAATGCGGAGACGAGAATAAGTTACAAGCACAGGAGACCCATTAAGGGGCACCAGTGGAGGAAAGGGGGCGGTAGCCTGGAACCTGATCAGGGTACAGGCTAGACAGCGCGTGTCAGAAGAACCGATGACGCAGTAGTAAGTATGGCACTAGCGGCACGACGGCATCTTTCCCGAGTATATAGAAAATTCCGAAAAATGCAAAAGAAGGGTAGGTAAATTCCGCGACTGTCTAGCGATGGCCCGGGCTATTTGTTTTTGTGGGCGTTCTGTCGATAGATGCTTCGCATCCATTAGCCTAAGGCTAATCTTTCTCTCAAATGATCATGCAGTACCAACAATTCGCCTAAGATTCGGGAGGTGACGCGACCATCACTGCGTGACGGGAGCTGACGCGACCATCACTGCGTGTCGGGAGCTGACGCGATTCGCCTAAGATTCGAGAGCTGACGTGTGTCCCGCGAATAGATAAGAAAAAATACGACAAAATACGACAAAATACGATTCATTACACTTTGTTACACCTTTCTACTATCCGCGCAGGATGCGACTGATATACCGGTTACCGTTCCGCCCCCGCTACTCGCAGGAGGAGGAATGGATGACTGTTGGTTAGCGTAACGCCGCTGTTACTCAGCAAACCGTTTGGGCTTTCTTACAGTCCGTTTCTCTTTTGGTTCGTCCTTCTTATCAAGAGCAGTAACAATCTCGTCATAGGAATTAAATGCCTTTGATCTTTGCATCCTTCTGATTTGATTGTCTTCTTTTTCCGGCTCTAATCTGTCTTTCACATTTGTAACAATGTTCATTTCGCTTGGTCTGTATAGACGTTTGACTCCTTTGAGCTTGAATCTGTATCCTATATGTTCTTCAATGGTGTAAATCTCTGTGGAAAACGTGGCTTTCTCCTTTTCAAAGGTCTTCTTCTGTAACATTACACGCACTCTGTCCCCTACTTTCATAGTCACTTTGTCATTCATCTTTTCATTCTTTTTTGACTGAGCTTCATATAGCTTTTGGCTGTAGTCATAATCATCATACACTTCTTCTGGGGTTGCATCTTTCAACCCAGAATGGGCTGTATTGTTGTAAAGCTCAACAATATCACCCAGTGCATCTACCCATTGTTTAGTCTTGTTCTCCATTGAGTGTTTCTTTATCAAACCTTTCAGAGTCCTGGTAAAGCGGTCAACGATTCCCAGCTTGTTCCCCATCGGAGTAATGTGGTCTTCTTTTGCAACGTCTGTATAAATCCTTATATTTAGTTCTTTATTGAAAGACTCAAATATTGAAGATGCAAAAAAATTATCTCCTGATACACTGTTGATATCTTCGTCTACATCGCCTATAAATTTCTGATAGGCGTCTAAGACATCATTCATCTTGCCGCTTTTCAGTGGGTAACAATAAGCTTTTCTAGAAATGATGTCTATGCACATAAGAATTTGGTTTATGTTATTATTAATCCTCTTGCTCGACAATGGCATAATTGCTACATCGATTTGGAAAGATCTTGGAGGGGCGGTTATTTTGAATTTGAATTTGGTATTTTGTGGTTTTTGATATATTTGTGTGAGTTCTCGTGGATTGAAGTAATCTTCAATATCTCGTTTGGTAATCCCGTCATCTTTTAGCCTTGTAAATAGCTTTGCCTTGGACAGCAATTTTAGATTCGGATTATTTTTTAAAATATATTCAAGCTCCGTCATCCTATATATATTAGGACGTTAAACTTATTTTTTCGCGGTATTGCACTTATTGCACATTAATCTGCAATTCCACTTGAAGTGTGCAAATGCGTTATCTATTCTGTCAACAGTACATTGAATTTTGCTACTCTTCTCCACATTCATGTGTCCTTGACATCCAATACATACATTGTTTTGGATGTATTGCTCCTTGCACCATTCCACGTCTACATACTCCTCTAACATGTAGTCATAATCACGTTTCTTTGACCTGTCTTGTTTTTTATATCCCTGTATTTTGTCTTTGAAGAACTCGTCTAACCTCAGGTCTGTCAAGTCCATCTGCAGAAAATATACGTCAGATAGCTTACTGCACCTGGAAACAGCTGAGTATACCCATCTCCTGTCCGTGATTGTTAGCAGATCTGTTATGACAAACTTCTCTGCAATGCAAGACCCTTGTTCGCTGTGACACGTATTACAGTGACTTAGCTCGAACCATTTGCAGATCATGTCGTGCGTTATATCTATTTTGATGTGTTCAGACGAGATGTCCTGTAGTTTGAATTCCTTTTTGGTCTGCCCGATTATTGTGTACCTCTGATTCGGACGCAACTTGGTTGTTGCTGTTTTCTCTTCCCCATCGTCCTTGTATTTATAACTCCTCGTGATATTGGTTTTGCAAACTAGCTCTTGGCCGAAGTGATATGTTTTGCCATCTGCCAGCGTATAGCATTGTGCTGCCTTCCGCTTTTTACTTTTGTCCAGGCGCTCGTCTATAAAAGTGTTCAAAACCTTTGAGCTGTACACAAGATAGCTGATTGCTCTATTGATTTTTAGCTTACTAACATCTTCTAACGAGGAAAGTATTCTATCCTTGAACCATTTTCTGATGGTTTCTTGTAAATCTTTGGTTTCGTCAAATAGGTCGTCTTGGATGAGGAGCATATCATCTCTGTCTTGTTGTGTTTTCAGTCTATGGTTGAATGTTAATGTATATTTATTATCGAATATTTTTTGCACATAGTCACATTTCATCTCAATTGTAGCATCATCATCAATCGATTCCAGTTGGTGTGAATCCCCATTGGCTATGAAACATATATGTGGGTGTTTGTGCATGAACTTGTTCATTTCATTCATATGTCTCCTGGTCATCAACATTACTTCCTCGAATATGATGGCTTTAATGTCATCTAGTGAAAATGCGTTGTTATTACCATACTCTCCTTCGAAATTGAGGCCAATAAGATTGTGAAATGTGCATGCTTGGATATCATGTCCGTCTTCCCTGCTTTTCTTTAGCACATTGTTAACCTGGGAGTTATATGGGCATACCACCAATATTTCCTTATCCTCAAAACGTTGTTTCTTATTTTTCCCCAAAGGTTTATAGACATAGTCTTGAGCAGCATAGCTCTTTCCACAACCGGCAAACCCATCAATGATTGTTTTTGGTAAAACCTTGTCAACAATACGAATATCTTGCTCTGGGTATGTTATGATTTGTTTTGTTTTGTATTGTACAATCTCGTTATTGGGAGGCAGAGATCCTTTCAATATCTTGTATTGACCGAAATATATGCCAATTCGCTGTTTGATACACATTCCGTCTTTTATTATGGCATATAGGCAGTCGATTTTTACAGCAAGCACTTGATTGTCGACGCTCAGCTTTTCATATGCGTCATTGATCTGGAATCTTGCTAGATTCGTGAGGGCATACCTCATTGGTAGAAATCCGTTTATGAGCTCTGTTTTCTGTGTGATGGTTACAAGAAACACGTCGTCTGCCATAGGTATAACATTTCCTTTGTGTTTGTTTGCATATTCTACAGCATCAGATCTGTTCTTGAAGATTTTTGAATGCCTGCTGGTGTTGTGTTTTTTTCCAAAAAGGCCTGATAGTTCGTTAGGGATTCCCTTTAACAAATCTTTTGGGATGTGTTTGTACTTCCCCTCCCCCAAACACTGTTTTAATATAGTTTCTAGATACCTACACTTCTTCCAATCAACTCGCAGATATGCCAATATTGTGTATTTGAATTTCAATTGCACAACTTCGTACCCATAAATGAGCATTTTATCCTGGTTGTAAATGGGGTGTTCATCATCTATTCTGACGAGATACAGGTATCCTTTGTTGAACGGTTTCCTTTTAACTATTCCGCCCTGAGAATCAAGTGTTGTTTGCGTGAAGTTGTTTTGAAACGGGTCATCATATTCCACAACCTTTCGTTTCTTAGTCGTGAATTTTGCTTCATTTAGTGGTTTATCATCTATGTATGTATAGAATATATCCCATGAATTTGTAACTGGGAACCCTGGTCCATCAACCAACATCCATATGCAAGTAAAGTAATGCTTATTGATATCAAACGCTGTAATCTCGTCAAGATCTATGGTAGACAGATCTTTGTCAACAAGCCTGCCCATTGGTACTCGATCTAAACATGTTTTGAAAACCTCACTGCCTTCAATGCTCATCTCGGATTTAAATTTATTACTTAGAAACGATCCCTTCACTTCTGAGTCCAGGTTCTTGTAGTCTACAAACGTGTCTACGTCTAGAATTGGACATTTTGAAAAACCTTGCACTTGAGATGCATTCTCAATTGAGATGGCTATAGGTTTGTCGTCCTTTGTCACGATGTGGTTCAATTCTAACCGTGAAATAATATGTCCAGTTTGCATGATCGGCTTGGGGTCACATCCTTCTTTTTGAACTAAGTTTAACAGAACTTCTTTCATATCTCCGTTGTAGATGATTCTGATGTCCTTTTTTGATGCTTCCATTCCAGCTTTAATAATTGGGAATATGTCTTCGTATTTGTTTGCCAAGTGATACATGTCTGTTGTAACCTTTTTGACTTTTGGCACTACAAAGTTGGATGACGGACGAGAGTACATGTCCTTCTTAGTTGTCTTGGCAAAAGACATCACTTCGTCTATGTTCTGCACATGTTCATGCCAATATATGACACGTAGTTTCTGGATACTGTATGTTTTTGTTTGCTCCTCAGGTGGTGGCTCATATTTACATACTACCCTGTTTTCGTTGTCGTATATTTCTGCTCCAAAACCATTCTTCTTGAACCACTTCAAATAATCCTCGACTGTCATGTCAATGTCAGACACTCCGTCATATTCTTTTTCGAATATATCCCAATAAATTGATTCAAATGTGAGTGTATGTTTATGATACTTCAATTTCTTGTTGTAGGAGTCGAATGCTGGCTGAAAACCATTCAGAATTGCTTCAATTGCACATGCTCCGTTGGGGTAAATTCCGATTCCTGGTCCTTTTATACTTCTTTGTAAGCTATCTCCTTTATTGTCCCACTCAAAACGTATGAACTTACATTCTGTATAAACAGTATGTATGTTATCCCTGATAGTCCTGTACAAGAACGGCCTATCAACTGTATTATTCACAGGTTCGTTGGAGGTAATTTTTATTGCCAGGGATTGTGATATGAGTCTTGTCAACAAAGCTCCCATACTTGGGTCGTCAATGTCAAGTCTGTTCAGTAGTTCTGCATATCCTGTGAAAAAAATGTTTTTCCCAGCTAAAGTATTAGACACATACTCTCCCTCTTCAGTTTTTTTGGTATATTTGTCTTGATTAATTTCGGCCAAAACCAACAATGTGTCTGGGCCGAAATTCTTTAAAGGACGAAAAGCATTTGTGATAGAAATACATCTATACACATACAAAGTGTTGCTGGCCTGATTGAAAAGCTCGAATTCGACTAACCTTTTGGGAGCGTTTTTTTGGTAGCGTTCCTTATCATATTCTGCCTTTTTTTCCCTCCTAACCTTTTTTGCCTCTTCTTCCATATAGTTCTTGTACCATTCCACAGCATTATAGAACTCTTCTACTGATTCGTGACCCTGTTTGATCACATACTTTTTAGTAATCCTGCGTGGAGCCTCTCCTGTTACCAAATTCTTTTTGTACCATTTTGCCAAAGTTTGTTGCGATGTCATTATACTTATGTAATATATTAATATGTGAACAATCTCTTAAGCGTTTTACTTAAAATACCCAAAAAAATAATGTGCATTTCAATTTTTTGAATGAAACACTATACTGCGACAGTTTCTGCCAATAATAACGCTTTTTTTTCTTCTCTTTTTTTTGCATGATATAGTCTTGCGCGTTCATTTCGTTTTTCGCGAAATTCGGGATCATGTTGGTACCTGTTCCTGGTATATGCTTGTCGCCTCTCACGATATGCCTCATCTGTTTGATACCGTTTTACAGTTGCAAGTCTGGCGAGATTATTTACATGAGCACGATATGCAGGGTCTTCTTTCATTTTCGTCTTGTGGATTTCACTAGAATACGTGTGAACTTTGATGCAAGATTCGCTCATCTTATTATTTACTTGTAGTATATAATATGCTCAAGGTTCTTAAGTACGATTCAATTTTATTTTTAATTCACTTACACAGAATCTGCCTTCAACATAGCCTTCCGTTCCTTCGATTTTGCATTATAGATCCGCGAACGTTCATTTCGTTGTGCACGGTATTCTGGGTCATTCTTATACCGTTCATTCTTCAATTGTTTCTTTAGGTAATCAACCTCGACTGATAAAGCCCTTATTGCACCAATTAGATGTGGTACAAGGGAGTTGTAATTGAGACCCAATCTCTCTTTTTCTGAGTCTAGGAATCTCACAGCTTCTGGACAAACGCCTATCACTTCTTGGGCATACAGCCCAATTTCCACTGCATTTTTAGCATCTCCCTTGAACGTGTATTTTGCCGGCTGCAAAGATTTGATCGCCTTCAATGACTCCTCAGGGTTGAGGTATTCAATATGATTTTTATATGACTTGTCAGAAAGGTTAATGTATGATCCCGTCTGTTCAATCCTAGCTTTGGTCATGAATTCGAAGAGGAAATTGAATGATTCACTACCCCCATCGCTCAAGAAAGATATGCTCCCATTAATCTCCGACCCTGTGTCTGCAAAGTGAATCAAACCAGGCCCATTGGCTCCAGTCTGCGTTGGTAGTTCAAGACGACTCACCTTCACTCCGGGACCAATAGTAACAAAAGCGTTTTGTACATTCAATTGGTCTGTAAGATCATTGTAAGACCCTGAAAATAAGGGGGGCTTGTTTATAAGTGCGTTATTGTCTCCTGAAAAACTGTTTGTGATCTTTTTGGTGTCTCTGGGCTGAGCAAATATATACTGAGAGGTGTTGTACATTAATTTATAACATAATTTAAACCATGAGGTCCAGAAAAAATGTGGGGAAAACAAAAACAAAAACAAAAACAAATACAATCAAACAAAGAGGGAATATTACAAACCAAAGAGCAACAACAATTAATGTTAAATTACCTGCTGATAGGACACTCCCTCGAATGATGGGATTCAACCCTTATGCATATGTAATAGAGATCCCAAAACAACCCCATCAAAATATGATAGCTCAGGCTGTAAATGGGGTATCTGCTGTAGAACAGCTTGCTAGATCTGCGAGGGCTGCCATGACTCAACAAAACACTGCACCACAAAATGTGTTTCAAGGAACTAGGACGTATATAGACCACTTACCTAGACCACCTTCCTCTCGACCATCTCCGTCTAATGCCAATTATGCAGCACCTAAAAAACGGTATGATTTGAGGCGGTCACTAGATAGATTTGACTTCAGGCACGCATCACCAGATTCAAGTGGCCAATCTAAGAGGGAGGTGCTTGCAATTGCAACCGAATACCAAGAACGTTCTAATGAGCCTGGATTACAAAGACTACTTGACAAACGGAGAACCAAAAATCATTATATAGATATCTATAATTATCTGAAAAATAAACTTTGATATTATCAAAATATAGAGTATATAAGCTACATGTCTGCATACCCAAAAAACCTCCAGTACATTACAAAACGGATCTCTAACTATAGTCGAGCAACCTAAACGGCTGTCCACCCTTAATAGTACTTCTGCAACCAACAATGGTGTGATACAGTCGACATGCCTTCCAACACTTTGATAGATACTGATAGCCTGATAATGAGTTTCAAAGCAATCACAGATACTGGGGCATGCCAAGGAACATTGAATCAATCATACAAAGGTGCGACTTGGAGTGAATGGGCAAGTGATAGGAGGGTTCTCCAATTATAATCAGCTTTTTAATATTATTGCTGATACATCCTTTGGTGCAGATTGCCACAACAGACGTAAGATTGTCCAATCGGGAGGTGATGGTTCAGCTATTCCCATCGGTATTCCAAAAGATTATTGCATTTGTAATTGGCTGACTCTCAATAGCTTTCAGCCCAGCATATTGGATACCAAACTCCTAGGGCACGTTCGCCTTAGGATACAGCTAGATGGATCCAATTGTCTAATCGGGGGAGGACAATTTATTCTATCAGACATTTCATTCAGTGTTGATACTATCTCAATAGATGATGGGCTCTTTGATGCCGCACACAATGCCTTTCTGCAAAATGGAGGTGTGTATGAAATCATGTTCAAGAACTATTTTCATTTTCATCAGCTGCATCAAGTTATAGCCAGTCACCAAATTTAGTGTGTCGTCCCAGTCGGTTAATCGAGCTTGGGGAATGTTTGTAGATCAATCACCTACTGGAGCATTGGATGCAGTGACCAAAAACTGTAACACGTTCGTCAGGAAAGCGACTGGGATGGAAAGTGCTCAGTTCACTATCAATGGGACTTATTATCCAGATTTTAGGGCCAATGTTGGACAGTGTTTTTCGTTAACACAAAGTTCTTACAACCAATTGCAGGACACCCTAGGAGGGTCAAGTCCCCTTTGTGATTCATTTGCAAGCTGGCGTGATAAATTCTTTGTTCTCTCATGCAAGTTCTGCCACAATGATGATGAGTTCATGTCGGGCATTGACACAAGAGGGAACAGTTCGATTGGAGCATTCGAGTCTCAAGCCGTTAGTGGAGGCAGCAGGCTCAGCCAACTTGACTGCAATGGTGTTTATTGAGTGTAGTAGCATGATCCGTGTGGGAGCGGGGAGGATGCTCGAATTAGTTCTATAAATACAAATAATTATAAATGTAACAATAATATAAATGAGTGCACTTCCTCAAAACATTACTAAAATCCATAGAATTGAGCCAATAGGAACAAAAACAGGTTTCCCCCAAACACAGACCGTGTTTGAAATGACTGATGGCATTTGGGATTTATCCAGTGTCAAGCTTTTGTTCACTTTTTAATTCGGATGGTGTTGCACCCAGGGGAATAGATTGCTTAATCAGTTCATTATCAGTTTCGTTTGATGACGTTGAGGTCCAGTCCATCAACAATTATCATCACCTCACAAGACTAATGGCAGTTCATAACACCCCTGCGACTTCCTCCAATATGTTGGGTAATGCTCAGGCTGTGGATTTAATTTCCATGTCAGATGATGAGCCATATGTTATTGACCGTTCCATGGTATCTTAGGTACCAAGGACTGTGTAATCAAAGGCAGGGTTCGAATCTGTATTGTTTGGGCAGATGCTGCAGTATTGTTGAGAGACAATGATTCAACAAGCTATGAGATTTCCGATCTACCACCTTATTGTTCGAAGTGAAAATTCAAGAAAATGTCACAGAACGTGTTGAATTTGACAACTTCTCATCCATGTTTCAACTCAATGAAACGAAAACCAACAAACTAATTTATACATTGCTTCCAGGGATATTGAGTATGCTATTGCAACGTTCATGACAGAAGATTTTCACTCCAAGACTTCAACCCAAGACTATGACGGGACAAGCTACTATTTTTCACAAGGCATTCCAAGTATTATAACAAATGATGCTCCAGTTTATGTTGGTATTAGTGTCAACAATATACCTGTTGCAGACCACCCAATAAACTATTTCAGGGCAAATGAATACTTGGACATGATTTTGACAATGACAACAGATCAATGGAACACATGACTACATTGACAAAGGATGGTACCCTATTAATACGAAGTGCAAGTACTCTAGCAACTCGTCAGTGGGCCCTGGGTCTACCAATAGATGTAATGGATGAAGACATACCCTATAACATCACATTTCACAGCACTGGTAATATCAACACGAGGAAACTATCACTTTTATTCGTCAAGTACAACTCTCTTTGGAGATAGATACTGGTGTGAAAACGGCTCGAAATACTTTTTTCACAAGGTAATATATAAATGGATAAATATTTGCTACCTCTCTGTCTAGAAACATGGCCTAATAGAGCCATTCAATATGCCCAACCAGCTACAAACTATGTAGGTAGGAGAATGATCCGACAACCGTTACATGAGACTGCGTTGCTGTGGGGTCGTCCTTTACCCAACAAGCCCAAAGCCATACACATCCTGAGGACATCTCCTGTGGTTCCAAAATTCCAGTGATCATTTGTAAATTCCAGTACTTTTTTCTATTATTTTCTAACTTGAAATTATATATGGAGGATATTGAACAACTCAGTAACAATTTGGAGGATGTGGAAGTGATTCAACCCAAAGCAAAGAGGGTCATGTCTCAGAAGCAGAAAGAGGTACTAGCAAGAGCACGGGAAAAAGCTTGGGCCAAGAGAAAAGAATTAGGAGAAATCAGTAGACAAGAGAAACAGCTCCAGAAACAGGAGAAACAAGTAAAGCAACAAGAAAAGGCTACTGAGATGAAACTTCGTAAGAAGGCAGTCAATAAGAAACTGAAGACAACTATTGTTGTTAGTGATGATGACTCTGACGAAGACGAACAGGTGATAACAGATGATTCCCAGCCAGAATCAGAAGAAGAAGTTGAGTGAAACAGATGTCAAGACAAATTAAAAAACGCTTGAACGTTACAAAAGTTCCAAAAATAAGCCAGGAGGAAACTGTTGAACTGTTAGACAGAAAATAATGAATGATGGAAACGACTGGCTTATCAATCACTCTTCCCTGGGTCACAGCCCTTTTTAGTAAATATTATGTCCTGTAAAAATAGATGAATATCACAGAAAACGCAGTCAGTAATTTATTCATAAAAAACTCGTTTTAAGCCAAACACTTACCCACAATGTTTAAACACGTCCCTGCCACGCAACTATTTTGTAGCCCTTTTCATTGGGAGCCGAGGGACTGGTAAAACATATTTGTTTGCCAATTATTGAAACAATATGAGCTTGCGGGTTTTGATAAAAACCAAGCTATGAGAGTTATTGTTTTTAGCCCCACGATGATGCAAATCCAGTATTCAATTGTTGAGATAGATTGATCCTTCTGATATTGTAAATGATTACAGTGACTCCAAGCTTTTAGAAGTTATAGAAGACATCAAACAAGAAAAACAAAACACTGCAGAATACAAGAAAGATTTGCAAGTTTGGTCAAAGTTTTTCAATGGAAAAATAGATGCATTGACATTTGATGAGATAGATTTTCTCGAGAGACTGCATACCAAAAGCCTACTGTAGATACCCAAACGGTGCAATAAATTATTTGTATTGGATGATCTGGTGGGTAGTAGTGCATTCAAAAGTGGGGTAAATCAGTATTGACAAACTTGGTTTTGAAGAACAGGCATTTGGGTATAAACATATGATTTGCTCACAGAATTTGAAAGTACCCAAGAGCATCAGAACCAATACTTCATTGTTCGTTTTATTCAAGTTGCACAACCAAATATGGTAGATCTTCATGTGAAGTCAGCTCTACTCTCACCTTGAAGAAGTTGGAGAGCTTGTATATACAATGCCAACCACAGATTAGCAATGACTCTCTCGGTTTATAGATTTCACAGGAACAACTAAAAGTGTCAGAAACTTTTATATTGTTCTTAACTGCATAAGACATTTTTATTTGTCTAAAACTGATTGTTACAAGATGGCCTCTTTGACACAGAAGTACAGCAAACGAATGAATACAAAACTTCAGAGCTCAATTTTAGACATGATTCTCCTGGTCTAACCTGAATCTTGGTAGATGTGGCTATTTCTGTACATATCAATAAGACAATTGTTGTAATATGGACAGAAAGCTATCAGAAGCGTGCTGAATAAAATTAAATTAAACCTGTTTCTGGTAACTGGAGGTTTTATGATGGCTTGTTTCAAGACAAAATGTTAAGGTAATAATATATCCTATATAAAAATGTCTCCACCTGTCTTGAAACACAATTGTTGTACTACAACACGTTGCGAACAATGGAACGCCTGACAATTTCACAACATCATGGCCTCAGGAGTCCTGCAAAATCCCTAGGATGGAAGGACGAAAGTCCACAGTTTTGGCAGATGTCCATCATAAACAGTGTTTTTATTCGATTAACAAGTAACAATGAACTTTAGTGTAAAACAATGGTACCCAAGACATCAATCAGAATTCCAATTGGGAACTATACCCTTGATTCTTGGCTGACAGAATTGGGTGTGTTGCTTACTGGAGGGACACGAACCCATAATGAAACAAACGGGCTTTGTAATAGATTCAACCTCCTGGGCCAGGGTATTCATTTCGAATTCAAAGATAAAGAGTAGTGTATTTTGTTGGTTTCTCCTGCCTCCGAAACACCTGTGGTGCTCCCATTATTAGCTCCTTCCATTGCGTTTAAATAAATCGTGAAAGTTGCCTGAAATCCATCACAATTGACCCAGGTCAACTAACAGTGCTGTCAACATTTTCGTCCAAAAATATCAAGAGAGTGATGTCTTGATCCGCCTACCAGTTCATGTTGAAATGTTTGCCAATATCATTTATCAGATACAGCAGACGACCTTTCTTTCTAGACAAGCGCCTCACATGTGTCAGAATTGAGTTTGAGCTTAAAGATGAACATAAAGACTCTGAGGGCCTTTTCCTACGACTGGAGCATCACTCTCAGAATAGATTATGAATCTGATAATGATCCTATGAATTCTATTTTATCAATTTTGAAATCCATAGACCAGAAATTGCTTTTACTTTCCATCAAATAATATCAAAGAGTATATTAATGGGATTCTTTAATACTCTCAAATCTGGCGTTGGTAAGGCTGTAGGCACTTTCGGGAATGTGGTTAGGAAGGTAGCAGATTTTCGGTGGAGGTGTAGCTCGGAAGGTGGGACAGTTCTCTATACCGGTCTCTAACGCCGCAGCGGGGATAGCGGACATTCTCGGGCAAAGTGCCGTGGCGGATGGGATACGATCAGGAGGAAGTGCGTTACATGGCTTCTCACCGGAAGCAGAGAAAATCCTGTCTAAAGCTAGCGGGATAGGGAGAGTAGCACAGGGATAGGCAAAGTCATGATGTAAGTGGCGCGGGAGAGTAGAAAGGTGTACAAAGTGTAATGAATCGTATTTTGTCGTATTTTGTCGTATTTTGTCGTATTTTGATTGATGCTTCGCATCCATTAGCCGTTAGGCTAATCATATTTTTTCTTATCCATTCGTGTACCTCCCGTCACGCAGTGATGGTCGCGTCAGCTCCCGAATCTTAGGCGAATCGCGTCAGCTCCCGAATCTTAGGCGAATTGTTGGTAACTCTGCATGATCATTTGAGAGAAAGAACGACAGAACGCCACAAAACAAATAGCCCGGGCCATCGCTAGACAGTCGCGGAATTTACCTACCCTTCTTTTGCATTTTTCGGAATTTTCTATATACTCGGGAAAGATGCCGTCGTGCCGCTAGTGCCATACTTACTCATGTGTCTCACTATGATGCTTGCGAACATGACGGATGCGATGGTCAATGTGTATCAGGATTTTGCCACTCCTCGGGATATCTTCTTGCATATCCGAAGACAGCGTTCTGATGCTCTTGCTTGCTCGTGTCCCTCTCATGCTTGTTGAGCTTCGGCGTGCAACCATGGACAACTCTGAACCTGTGGATGTGTTCTTTCGCAGGGTCCGGGCTTGTGCAACTGACCTCCGCAGTGCGGGATACCCACGGCCTCAGCGCCATGCCATTCATACTATTATTAATGGCATCATGCACCCCCGCTTCGACTCTCTGCGGCTACAGTTTGGTCTCGCACTGCATCAGAACCAGCCTGTTGATTACTGGACCTGTCTGGCAGCATATAGATCATTAGATTTCTTGAACGTGTCTCTCCCTAAGTCTGATCCGAGGCATCCTGGTTGGTCCCGCGATCCTCCCAAGTCCCCTGCCAATGCTGCTTTTCAGCGTGGCAGGGGACCTGGTCCTCAGGGTTCCGGGACTACAAGAGGCGCTTGGATTGCAACTTGGGGCCCCTGTCTTTCCAAACGAGCCACTCGGAGGACCGTTGCTGGACGAAACATCCGCACCTGCGAAGGCCAAGGCTGGTGCACCGGCATTGAACCGTGCCGTTTCCTTGGTCCTTCCAGGTTCGCAAGCAGTTGTCCTCCTTGCAGGCTCAGGTTGATGGGTACGCCATGTCCAAGAACTAGGAGGTACGCTCTGTCCTATTCTCTTGCACTACGAAGTTCTCTAACGTGTGTAGCCCTAGTCTTTCTGAGGGTGTCTGGCATGTGGACTCTGGAGCTGGAATGTCAATCACGGTGATAAGTCTCTGTTCACTGTGTTTGAATCTTCTGCTGTTGGGCCTACGGTTCGATTTGGTGACGGGGTGATTCAAACGGTCAGAGGGTAAGGGATCCATTGTGTTATGTAGTGATTGGTTACCAACATCAATCACTCTAACCAATGTTCTTTATATCCCTCACTGTCCGGTGAAATCTCCTGGCAGTAAATGCTGTGGCTCATTCTCTCCACTGCCAGGTTTCTTTGATAGTCTTAGTTGCACTGCCACTCAGGACTCTTCTGTTCTCTCTGGTCCTTCCCTGCCTCCAGTGATGGTGTGTACAAGTTTGCATGTAGGCCTTGTCACACCTCCAGTCGTTGTTTAAGAGTTGCTGACAATTATCCAGCGTTTGCACTTGATGTTGATGAGGACGGTGGAGTTGTTCTCCCTACCACTCCTGCATGGTTGTGGCATAGGCGGTTGGGTCATCCCGGCTATAGTGCCGTACACAAACTTGTCAAGAGTGGTATGGTTAAGAACTTACCCCTCAGTCTGGGCCAAGTGCAAAAGTTGGGTAAGATCCCATGTGATGCTTGTCACAAGGCTAAGGGCAAACGTCTCCCTTTTCCTAAAGAAAGCAAAACTGAGATCCGTGCACCTCTCCAACGACTTCACTTGGATATAATGGGACCAGTTCATATTAGGGGTCTGGCGTGGGAGTTTTACATCCTGTGCCTCATAGACCAATTCTCTGGCTTTGCTGAAGTATTGTGCTTGAGGACCAGGGATGAAGCTCCCTTAGCAGTCCAAACGATCATCCTCAGATGGTCAAATCAGCTGCAGGGGTTTGCCTTTAAGTGTCTGAGATCTGACAGGGCCAAGGAGTTTATAGTTAAATGGTTCGAGGATTGGCTGATATCGGTTGGGGCAGTACATGAGTTATCGTTGGTGTACACTGCCCAGCAGAACGCAACTGTGGAAAGGTATAATGGGGTCTTGCAGTCTATAGCTAGGAGTATCCACCTGGAATCAAAGCTAGCTAAGTCTTTCTGGCCTTATGCCTTCCTAGCTGCTTGTTACCTTCGTAACCGACTGCCCAATCAGGGACGCAAGACACCTTATGAGTTGTTTTATGGGGTGATGCCTGATGTGTCGTTGTTACGTGTGTTTGGATGCCCCTGCTATGTCACGTTAGTCAATGGGAAGAAACGTAACAAGCTGGACGAAAGGGCGTTATCTGGTAGACTGGTTGGGTATTCTCTGGTGAGTAAGGGTTATTTATTTGGGTTCCTAGTTGCGCCAGGTAGTAGAGAGTCGTGATGTACTCTTCTATGAACAGTTTAGCTATAACTGTATTCCTGGGCTTCCTCCCTATGACGGGTCGCCGTATGTTTCTAGCATCCCTGCCGTTATCAACGGACACATGCCTGAGGCTGCGGGCCATTCCTTAGATCCTTTGCTTTCCCCAATTGTTGACCACTGTCCTGGCCATAGGATGATTCTGCGTCCCAGGTCAGGGCTGCTGGTACTGTATTGCGTGAGAATGCACTGGGCGGGGCGAGGTTCTGCAGTTCCTACGGATAAAATCTTAGCCGAATCTCAGGGGGGTCGCCAGGCCCTCCTTTGCGTCAAATTCCGTCGGTGAAGCTCTAGGATTACGACAATCTCAGATCATAGTGGAGCCTCTTATAGGTCCATTGTCTAATAGTCACCCTGCTCCAATCATCTTGGATGGCTCGAAGGGGTTGGTGAGCGCTTCGCCTCCTGCCGTTCCTGATAGATTAATCGGGAGCCCGGGTGATGATGTAGCCTTTGCCGATAGTGCAAGTGATGATCTTGATCATTGGTCAGGCTCCGATACTGCGTATGGCTGGGGTGTTCCGGTCGACCCAGGCTTCGTTGAATTAGAGGCAAATAAGGCCGGCCCTGTTCAACCAGGCAGTAGTTCTGCACTGGGGGCTCTACTACCGGTTACTGCTGATACTGCTGATATCCCCGCTGCTCATGTACAAGTAAACTGCTTGTACGTGGGAGCATCTGTTGCCCCCTCCACTGAACTAACCTATAAAGCTGCCATGCTCCCTACCAACCCTGACAGGGATCAATGGCTTCTTGCTATGAAGGATGAGATGGCTTCCCTACATGCCCATGGTACTTGGGTACTCACTCCACAGCCTCGTAAGCAAAAGATCCTGTCAGGCAGGTGGTTATTTGTGAAGAAGATTGGGGTTGATGGTTCTATACGCTTCAAGGCACGTTTTGTGGTACGTGGCTTTCTGCAACGTCCTGGGCTGGATTTTCATGACGTATATGCCCCTGTCTCCTCTAAAGCAGGTCTTCGGGTGCTCCTGGCTGCCATCACTCATAGAAAGATGTTTGTTCGGCAGCTGGACATCAAAACTGCATTTCTGAACGCTAAGCTGGAACCTGGTCTGGACCTGTACTGCCGCCAGCCTGAGGGCTTTCAGCACCTTGGTCCCAACGGTGTTCCCCTTGTGTGCAAGCTGCTCAAGTCTCTTTATGGATTGAAGCAGGCATCCAGGGCTTGGAGTAGGGATGTCAAGCGGGTTCTGGTTGCACACGGCTTCACTATGTGCAAGGCTGAACCTGCTCTGTATTTTAGGAAGGATTCTGATGGTGGGTGGAGCTATGTTCTGACCTATGTTGATGATTTTATCTGTGCTTTTAGTGAGCTGGATAGGTATGTGTTGCTTATCCAGGCTATGGAAAAGGCTGGCTGGGAGGTCAAAGAGATGGGTGTTCCGGTTCAGTTCCTCTCTTTGGACATGCATGTTACACTTGATTCTGAAGGCAGGTGTGTTCAGATCAACATCTCTCAGCACACCTACATTGTTGATCTGGTGGAGCAGTTTGGTCTTACTGATGCTGCCCCACCCAGGTTTGCTGCCCCCATGGCCAAGTCCACCGTTTCTGACGCCCCTGGAGAACCCCTGCCGTCTAATAGCCAGTACCTCTCTCTTGTTGGTGCTTTGCTATACCTGGCTACTTGCACCAGGCCTGATATTTCTTTTGCTGTGAGCTACCTGTCCAGGTTTTCTGCTCACCCTACCGTCCCTCTCTGGGGGGCTGCCAAGCGGTTGCTCTTGTATTTGAGAACACATTCCCACCTGGGTCTCACTTACACCCACAACCCTGAGTTCTCTTTTACTGTCTTTAGTGACTCATCCTTTGCTGATGATGGGTCTGACAGGCGGTCTCAGACTGGCTTTGCTGTGCTAGCTGGGGGGTGCATAGTGAACTGGATGAGCAAGAGGCAGCCTACTGTTGCCATTAGCTCTAGTGAGGCTGAGTATCAGGCCCTGTCCCAGGCTGCCAGGGAGGTACAACGGTTGAAGAAATTGAGGGTGGATCTGGGTCTGCCTTGTGCTTTGGTTACCATTCAGGGTGACAACTTAGGGTCTCTAAGTTGGGCCAAAGACTGGCAGCTCCTGCCTCGCAGCAAGCACATTGATGTTATTCATCACTACATCAAGGAGCTGGTGGAGGATGGTTCACTGGATGTTGCCTATGTTAACACCGTGGATAACTGTGCTGACCCCTTCACCAAGCCCCTTGATCCTGCTGTGTTCTGGAGGTTTGTCCGCATGTTAGGTATGACCGCTTCTTCTTAGGGTCATCCTTGCATTTGGTCATATTAGTTTCTTTTCGTTATCAAAGTTTGGCATTAGGTTCCTATTCCCGGATCGGGTTTTCTATACCGTTGTTACCCATTTTTGATATTAGTTTTTCCTCTCTTTCTAGCTTGGCGAATTGTTTTCGAATTTTTTGCCTTGTTTCATTCCTTCCTATAACCCTTTGGGTTCCATTTGAAGTTCTCTCGATTTTTTCGGAGTTCTTTGATTTTTTTTTTTATATATGTTACATATAGTTCTATGTCCCCAGTGCCATAGGTGGAGAGGTAGTATTGTATGTCACCTGTGTCATAGGTGGAGTGTCAGCATGAATTGCGGTGCTCTCACGCGTTTTATGACTTGGTGACTACTTATGTACTTCCTTAGAACTATCGGCCCAGACAGTGTTTCTGTCTGTACTGTGTCAGCTTCCCGTAGACTGTGTCATCCTTCATGACACGGTGACAGCTTCCTGTTGACTGCGTCATCGGTCTCTCACTGACACACTCTGTATAGCCGGTGCCTGGCTTAAGTTTCCTGACTTAGGGTCTAGTCAGGTTACAGGCATCCGCCTCTCCCACCGCTGGTGTTCTTTGGCGTCCGCCTGTCCTTGTAACGCTATTCTTGTCTCCGTGTATAGATTGGCGCGTCTGTCTCCGCTGCATACATCTCTCTCCACTCTTCGAAGTGCTTTCTAGCTGATGTTTTCTTCTTGTGACTTCTCATTTGTTAGCTTCTTACCTCCGCCACTGTAAGTGGTTGAGATCTGGGTCCTGCTCTAGGGGGTTTAATACCTACGCCACCAAAACGGTGGTTGGGAGTTTGGTTTGTTTGTCCTCGACACACCCCTGATGTAATGGTTTTTTTTTGCTTTGTGGGTGCTTTTTATTTTTGTTTAAAGCACAGAGTCTCATACACCCTCGCGGTGTCAAGTAGACTTTAACATGCAATGTAATGTAATGTAATGTAATGTAATGTAATGTAATGTAATGTAATGTAATGTAATGTAATGTAATGTAATGTAATGTAATGTAATGTAATGTAATGTAATGTAATGTAATGTAATGTAATGTAATGTAATGTAATGGACATGCCTATAAATATCTGTAAACAGCTTCTGGTAGCGGAGGCGAATATCATTATAAAAAGGGCACTCAAACATATGCATTTCATCCTCAGGTTTTTGGAACCCACACATTTGACAGTGTCTCATTGAACGAGGGATGTGTGCTCTATCCACCACCCTCATTCTTTCTGTGTTCAGCCAATGGGAACCCATTCTAAACTGTGCTATAGAAAGAATCTGACCCTGCTTATGTAAGGCAGATATCAGCTTGTATGCCCTCCGTAGAGTAGACAGAGATGAAAGCAGCGGAACAGACGCACCAATCTATACACGGAGACGAGAATAGCATTACAAGGACAGGCGGACGCCAAAGGACACCAGCGGTGGGAGAGGCGGATGCCTGTAACCTGACTAGAACCTAAGCCAGGGATCTTAAGCCGGGCACAGGCAATACAGAGCGTGTCAGTGAGAGACCGGTGACGCAGCCAACAGGAAGCTGTCACTGAGTCATGAAGGATGACACAGTACTGGCAGAGCCGATAGTTCTAAGGAGGTACATAAGTAGTCACCAAGTCATAAAACGCGTGAGAGCACCGCAATTCATGCTGACACTCCACCTATGACACAGGTGACATACAATACTACTTCTCCACCTATGGCACTGGTGACATAGAACTATGGGTAACAATTTAAAAAACAAAACAAAAACTCCGAAAAATCGAGAGAACTCCAAATGGAACCCAAAGGGTGAGATGAAGGAATGAAACAAGGCAAAAACCAAAAATTTGCCAAGGTAGTAAAAGATGAAAACCGAATATCAAAGATGGGTAACAACGGTATAGAAAACCCGATCCGGGAATAGGAACCTAATGCCAAACAATGATAACCAAAGAAACCGAATGTAACCAGAAAAAAAATGACCCTAAGAAGAAGCGGTCATTCCAAGCATTCGGATAAACCTCCAGAACACAGCAGGATCAAGGGGCTTGGTGAAGGGGTCAGCACAGTTGTCCTTAGTGTTAACATAGGCAACATCTAGCTGTTCATCCTCCACCAGCTCCTGGATATAGTGATGGATGACATCAATGTGCTTGTTGCGAGGGAGCAGCTGCCAGTCATTAGCCCAGCTCAAGGACCCCAAGTTGTCACCCTGAATGGTAACCAGGTCACAAGGCAGACCCAGATCCACCCTCAACTTCTTCAACCATTGCACCTCCCGGGCTGTCTGAGACAGGGCCTGATACTCAGCCTCACTAGAGCTAATGGCAACAGTAGGCTGCCTTTTGCTCATCCAGTTCACAACGCACCCCCCAGCAAGCACAGCAAAGCCAGTCTGAGACCTCCTGTCAGACCCATCATCAGCAAAGGATGAGTCACTAAAGACAGTAAAAGAGAACTCAGGGCTGTGGGTGTAAGTGAGGCCCAGGTGGGAATGTGATCTCAAATACAAGAGCAAACGCTTGGCTGCCCCCCAGAGGGGAACGGTAGGGTGAGCAGAAAACCTGGACAGGTAGCTCACAGCAAAAGAAATATCAGGCCTGGTGCAAGTAGCCAGGTATAGCAAAGCACCCACAAGAGATAGGTACTGGCCATTAGAGGGCAGGGGGTCTCCAGGGGGGTCAGTGACGGTGGACTTGGCCATGGGAGCACCAAACTTGGGCTTGGCAGCAGCAGTAAGACCAAACTGCTCAACCAGATCAACAATGTAGGAGTGCTGGGAAAGGTTGACCTGAACACACCTGCCCTCAGAGTCAAGTGTAACAGCCATGTCCAAAGAGAGGAACTGAACCGGAACACCCATCTCTTTGACCTCCCAGCCAGCTTTCTCCATAGCTTTGATCAGCAAAACATACCTATCCAGCTCACTAAAAGCACAGATAAAATCATCAACATAGGTCAGGACATAGCTCCACCCACCAATAGAATCCCTCCTAAAATACAGAGCAGGTTCTGCCTTGCACATAGTAAACCCATGTGCAACCAAAACCCGCTTGACATCCCGACTCCAAGCCCTGGGCGCCTGCTTCAAACCATAAAGAGACTTGATCAGTTTGCACACAAGGGGAACACCGTTAGGACCAAGTACCTTAAAGCCCTCAGGCTGGTGGCAGTACAGGTCCAGACCAGGGTCTAGCTTAGCATTCAGAAATGCAGTCTTGATGTCCAGCTGCCGAACAAACATTTTTCTATGAGTGATGGCAGCAAGGAGCACCCTCAGACCTGCTTTAGAGGAAACGGGGGCATATACGTCATGAAAGTCCAGCCCAGGACGCTGCAGAAAACCACGGACCACAAAACGTGCCTTGAAGCGCACAGAACCATCAACCCCAACCTTCTTCACAAATAACCACCTGCCAGACAGGATCCTCTGCTTAGGAGGCTGTGGAGTGAGTGCCCAAGTACCATGGGCATGTAGGGACGCCATCTCATCCTTCATAGCAAGCAGCCATTGATCCCTGTCAGGGTTGGTAGGAAGCATGGCAGCTTTAAAGGTTAGTTCAGTGGAGGTGGAAATGTATGCCCCCACGTACAAACAGTGTACTTGTACATGAGCAGCGGGGATATCAGCAGTATCAGCAGTAACCGGTAGTAAAGCCCACAGCGCAGCACTAATGCCTGGTTGAACAAGGCCGGCATTCTTTGCCTCTATGTCATCGAAGCCTGGGTCGACCGGAACACCCCAGCCATACGCAGTATCAGACCCGGACCAGTGTTCAAGATCATCACTCACACTCTCGGTGACGGCCACATCGTTACAATGCCTTGTCCGGTGTAAACCACCAGGGACAGCAGGAGGCGAAGGGATCAGCAGCGCCCGCGAGCGCGAGCCATCTGAACAGGTGGACGGGGGGTGGCAACTAGTGGACAATGGACCTATATTAGGCTCCATTATGATCTGAGGCTGTCCTAATCCTAGAGCTTCGCCGACGAAACGTGGCTCAGAGGAGGGCCTGGCGACCCCCTGAGATTCAGGTAAAATCTTATCTGAAAGGACACCGGAATCCCACCCGCCCAGTGCCTTCACACGCAATGCAGCACCATCAGCCCCTGACCTGGGACGCAAGGTCATCCCATGACCAGGGCAGCGGTCGACAATTGGGGTTAGCAAAGGGTCTAAGGAATTAACCGCAGACTCAGGCATGTGTCCGTTGATAGCGGTAGGGATGCGAGAAACATACGGAGACCCATCATAGGGAGATAGCCGAGGAATACAGTTATAGCTAAACTGTTCATAGAAGAGTACATCACGACTCTCTACTACCTGGCGCAACTTAGGAACCCAAACAAAATAACCCTTACTCACCAGAGAATACCCAACCAGTCTACCAGATAACGCCCTTTCGTCTAGCTTGTTGCGTTTCTTCCCATTGACTAAGGTAACATAGCAAGGGCAACCAAACACACGCAACAACGACACATCAGGTAGAACCCCAAAGAACAACTCATAAGGAGTCTTGTCACCCTGATTGGGCAGCCGGTTACGTAGGTAACAAGCAGCTAGGAAGGCATAGGGCCAGAAAGACTTAGTAAGCTTAGACTCCAAATGGATACTCCTAGCTATGTTCTGCAAGACCCCATTGTACCGTTCCACAGTTGTATTCTGCTGAGCAGTGTATGCCATAGATAATTCATGCACAGCACCAACCGATTCTAACCAATCCTCGAACCACTGTACTAGAAATTCCTTAGCCCTGTCAGATCTGAGACACTTGAAAACAAAACCATGCAGCTGAGTCATCCATCTGAGGATTGTAGTTTGAACTGCTAAGGGAGCTTCATCCTTGGTCCTCAAACACAATACTTCAGCATAGCCAGAGTATTGGTCTGTGAGACACAGAACATATAACTCCCCACGCAAGCCCCTAATATGAAATGGTCCCATGATGTCCAAGTGAAGGCGTTGTGAAGGTGCACGGATCTTAGTTTGGCTTTCTTTAGGAAAAGGGAGACGTTTTGCCTTAGCCTTTTGACAAGCATCACATGGGATCTTAGACAGTCTTTTCACCTGTTTGAGAGTGAGGGGTAAGTTTTTAACCAAACCCTTCCTGACAAGGTTGTGCATGGCGTCATAGCCAGGGTGACCCAGCCGCCTATGCCACAACCATTCAGGAGTGGTAGGGATAACAACTCCACCATCCTCATCAACATCAAGTGCAAAAACTGGATAATGTACAGCACTCAACAAACGGCCACGAGGGGTGTGACAAGGCCTACAGGTAAATTTGTACACACCATCACTGGAGGCAGGGAAGGACCAGAGGACAGAAGAGCCCTGAGTGGCAGTACAACTAAGACTATCAAAAGAAATCTTGCAGTTGTGAGCATGAGCCACAGCATTTACTGACAGGAGGTTCACCGGACAGTGAGGTATGTAGAGAACATCAGTTAAAGTGATTGATGTTGGTAACCAATCACTACATAACACAATGGACCCCTGACCCACCGACCGTTGAACCACTCCATCACCAAATTTAACTGTTGGCCCATCCTCAGAAGCATGATACACAGTGAACAGAGACAGATCACCTGTGATTGACATCCCAGCTCCAGAATCAACATGCCAGATACCCTCAGACAGGCTCGGGCTACAGACATTTGAAAACTTCGAAGTGCAGGAGAATAGGACAGAGCTTACCTCCTATTTCTTGGCCATAGCAAACCCATCAATCTGGGCCTGCAGGGGGGACAGCTGCCTTGGAGTAAGCGCACCCGGAAGGGCCAAGGCAATGGGCACTGGAGCAGTAACCGGTACACCAGGCCTGGTCCTTCGCAGGTGCGGGCGCTTCGTAAAACAGCGATCCTCCGAGTGGGTCGTTTTGCTGGGGCATGGGCCCCAAGTGCAATCCAGACGTCTCTTGAGGGAACCGGAACCCTGAGAACCAGATCCCTGCCCACGCTGAAATGCAGCATTGGCAGGAACCTGGGGAGCGTCCCGGGACCAACCAGGATGCCTGGAGTTGGACTTGGGGAGAGCTATGTTCAAGATGTCGAGAGACCTATAGTCCTCAAGACAAGACCAGTACTCAACAGGCTGTCTGTTAGCTAACAACGTACCATATTTGATCCGCAGCGACTCAAAGCGGATCAGACGGATACCCTGGACTATAGTTTCCATGGCGTGACGCTGAGTCACCGGATGCCCAGCACTGCGGAGGTCAGTGCAGAGACCGCGAACCTTGCGAAAGAAGTCATCTACGCGGTCAGCAGGGCCCATGTGTGCACCAAGAAGCTCGGCGCGCATGAGAGGGACTCTAGAGGCAAGGGCATCGGACTGCCTCTTCTGAATATCAATAAAGATATCCCGAGGTTTGGCAAAGTCCTGGTATACCTTGACCATATCATCCTCCATGTTCGCGAGCATCATGGTTGTCAGCATGAATTGCGGTGCTCTCACGCGTTTTATGACTTGGTGACTACTTATGTACTTCCTTAGAACTATCGGTCCTGACAGTACTATGTCAGCTTACTGTTGACTGAGTCATCGGTTCTTCTGACACGCGCTGTCTAACCTGTACCCTGATCAGGTTCCAGGCTACCGCCCCCCTTTCCTCCGCTGGTGTCCCTTTATGGTTCCACTATCTTTTGTAATAATTATTCTCGTCTCCGCATTTATAGATTGGCGTGCTGCACACACTAAGTCCACTCTCCGGAGTGTTATCCAAGCTGATAGGTTATACGGTCCCTCATTTACTACCACTGCTTTGCGATGCAACTTCCGCGAGGGCCTCCCGCTAATTTTGAGAAACTCCACGACAAGAATGGAGAATCTTGGACGCGCGGGATGCGCAGTGTCATTATAAGCAATGGCTGCGACCGTGTCCTTCCTAAGGAGGACCCGGGTCCTCTTGATGATTGGCTAGACGTCTGTGCACCAGCTGCCTCTGCTAGCGGTCATGAGAGTCCTTCCGCCATCGTGGAAGTGACCCCCCCCAATCAATCCTCCACCTTTACGGCTCCTTCTGCTACTGTCCGACGTCTCTCTCCTGAGATTGAGGACGTTCTGATGCGACTCTGCTGTGTTTCCACTCAGATTATCCAGTACGCAGGGGCGCCTCCACCTCCTGATGCCCGTTTTGACTACGACTATCAAGAACTTGCTCGTCATCGCCGTGCAGATGGCTATGCTGATGACTCTGATGATGGTGATGAAGATCTGCAGAGTGCTATGAGTGGTGACTTCGGTGGAGTCACTCCTTCCACTGCTACTCGAGTGTTCAATTCTACCGTCTCTCCTGTGTATGAGCCTCTGTCGGCACCTGCTCTTGCGCCTTCCCCGGAGTTTAAGCCTGATCCAGTCTCTGCGCCTCTGCTTGCGCCCCTTCCACCTGTCCACCCGGAGGTGGCCAGGCCGTCTTTGATGCAGAAGTCTGCGTCTTTCACCTTGCCTCCGGACCGAGGTCTGTCTGGCTACAATACTCGTGCTCGAGAGGCTTCTGCTGCTGCTGCTGGCCGCGCATCCTTTGCTGGCCCTTCGCAGGAGCCCCCTCCACCCCCCCCTCCGCCTGTGGAGCAGCCCCCTGCTCCTGGCCCTCCGCCATATGTGCCTCCTTCGCTGTCATGCGACTCCTGGGAGCATCTGCTCGATGGCGGACATCCTCTGCGTCTATCCCTGCAGGAATGCCGTCTTATCCGCCAAGCTCAACATGCTGGGGAATCCTTGGACCGCACTCTGTACGGTAGGCTGGATATGACTGCCACTCAGGCTATGGTTGATAGCAAGGGTCGCCCTAGGCCTAGGCGTGTGATGGCTTATTCTGAGCTAGGTCTAGAGTGTCGGGCTTTTCTGGGACCTGTTATGCCAGGGATTAACTACCCTCCTGCTAATGGTGTGACCTCTGGAGGGGTTGGGCGTAGGAACAGTGACCTGCGAGGTTACCAGTTTGTTAAGGTGCCACTCCCTTTCTGTCCTGTTCGTCCTGATTTCGAGCTCATTGTGCGTGTTGCGCGTTCCCTAGATCTCATCAGGAACTTAGATGACCAGCGCGCTTATGACGCTGGTCTTGCTGCTGAGTATTTTCTGGCGATTCGTGAGTCTTTAGCTCCTCGGTGTGCTCCTCCTGCTGCTGGAAATTCGGCCTCTCATGGTGAGTCTAGTGTCGATCCTGCACTGTTGGGTTTCAGTGCGCTTACCCTACCCCGCCAAGAGTTCATGATCTTATCCATGATGCTTGCCAACATGACGGATGCCCTAGTCAAGGTGTATAGGGACTTTGCTTCACCTCGGGATATCTTTTTGCATATCCGGAGGCAGCAGTCCGATGCCCTTGCCTCGCGTGTCCCTCTCTTGCTGAAGGAGTATCATGCTTCGGCCATGGGCACTCATGAGCAGGTTGACGCTTTCTTTCGTCGGGTTCGCGGTATGTGCACTGACCTGCGCAGTGCTGGGTTTCCGCAGACTCAGCGTCACGCCATGGGCATTATAGTTCAAGGTGCGAGTCTGCCCCGGTTCGAAACGCTGCGGATTAAGTATGGTATCCTGATATACAACCAGCAACCTGTTGAGTACTGGTCCTGTCTAGAGGAATATAGGCAGCTAGATATTCTTAACATAGCGCTCCCTCAGTCGGATTCCAGGCATCCTGGTTGGTCCCGGACCGCTCCTCAGTTTCCTGCTAATGCTGCATTTCAGCGGCGGCAGAAGACTGGTGGTGGTTCTGGGTCGAACAAGAGGCGCCTGGAATGCACCTGGGGACCATGCCCCCACAAGGATGGTCACTCGGAGGACCGTTGCTGGACGAAGTTCCCTGCCCTGCGAAGGGTCCCTGGTCGTGCAGAACCAACGCTTCCTTCACCGTTGCCTGCTAACCTGGCCCTTCCAGGTCACCTTACTCCAAAGCAATTGTCTTCCTTGCAGGCTCAAATTGATGGGTTTGCTATGCAGAAGTAGCAGGTAAGCCCTGTCCTATTCTCCTGCACCTCTAGGTTCTCAAATGTGTGTAGTCCGAGCCTGTCTGAGGGGGTCTGGCATGTGGATTCTGGAGCTGGAATGTCCATCACAGGTGATAGATCTTTGTTCACTGTGTTTGATGTTCCACTGAATCTGCCATCAGTTCGATTTGGTGATGGTGTGGTTCAACGGGCAGTAGGTAAGGGATCCATTGAGTTATGTAGTGATTGGTTACCAACACCAATCATTCTAACTAATGTTCTCTACATACCTCACTGTCCGGTGAACCTCCTGTCAGTAAATGCTGTGGCTCATTCTCTCCACTGCAAGATTTCTTTTGATAGTATTAGTTGCACTGCCACTCAGGGCTCTTCTATTCTCTGGTCCTTCCCTGCCTCCAGTGATGGTGTTTACAAGTTTGCATGTAGGCCTTGTTACACCACCAGTGGCTGTTCGTTTGGTGCTGACAATTACCCAGCTTTTGCACTTGATGTTGATGAGGACGGTGGAGTTGTTATCCCTATCACTCCTGAATGGCTGTGGCATAGGCGGCTGGGTCACCCCGGCTATGATGCCATGCACAGACTTGTCAAGAAGGGTATGGTTAAGAACTTACCCCTCTCACTCAACCAGGTCCAAAAACTGGCTAAGATCCCTTGTGATGCTTGTCAAAAGGCTAAGGGCAAACGTCTCCCTTTTCCTAAAGCAAGCACTACTCCGATCAATGCACCTCTCCAACGCCTTCACTTGGACATCATGGGGCCAGTTCATATTAGAGGTCTGCGTGGGGAGTTTTATATTCTGTGCCTCACAGACCAACACTCTGGCTATGCTGAAGTGTTGTGCTTGAGGACCAGGGATGAAGCTCCCTTAGCAGTTCAGACTATCATCCTCAGATGGATGAATCAGCTGCACGGATTTGCCTTTAAGTGCCTGAGGTCTGACAGGGCTAAGGAGTTTATAGTAAAGTGGTTTGAGGATTGGCTGATATCGGTTGGGGCAGTGCATGAGTTATCTTTGGCATACACTGCACAGCAGAATGCAACTGTGGAGAGGTACAATGGGGTCTTACAGTCTATAGCTAGGAGCATCCACCTGGAGTCAAAGCTAACTAAGTCTTTCTGGCCCTATGCCTTCCTAGCTGCGTGTTACCTTCGTAATCGCTTGCCCAATCAGGGAGATAAGACTCCTCATGAGCTTTTCTTTGGGGTTCAGCCTGATGTGTCGATGTTGCGCGTGTTCGGATGCCCTTGCTACGTTACGTTAGTCAATGGGAAGAAGCGCAACAAGCTGGACGAAAGGGCGTTATCTGGTAGACTGGTTGGGTATTCCCTGGTGAGTAAGGGTTATTTTGTTTGGGTTCCTAAGTTGCGCCAGGTAGTAGAGAGTCGTGATGTACTCTTCTATGAGCAGTTTGATCATAACTGTATTCCTGGGCTATCTCCCTATGACGGGTCGCCGTATGTCTCTCGCATCCCTGCCGCTATCAACGGACATATGCCTGTGCCTACGGTTAATTCCCTTGACCCTTTGCTAACCCCAATTGTCGACCGCTGCCCTGATCATGGGATGACCTTGCGTCCCAGGTCAGGGGCTGATGGTGCTGTATTGTGTGTGAAGGCACTGGGCGGGCGAGATTCTGCAGTTCTTTCAGATAAAATCTTAGCCGAATCGCAGGGGGTCGCCAGGCCCTCCTCTGCGCCACATTTCGTCGGTGAAGATTTAGGATTACGACAGCCTTCGATCATAGTGGTACCTGGATCAGGTCCATTGACTAATAGTCGCCAACCTCCGACCACCTCGGATGACTCGCGGGTGTCGTTCATTCAGACGCCTCCTGTCGTCCCTGGTGGATTACTCGGGTCAAGGCCATGTGATGAAGTAGCCGTTGCCGATAGTGCAAGTGATGATCTGGAACACTGGTCGGGTTCCGATACTGCGTATGGCTGGGGTGTTCCGGTCGACCCAGGCTTCGTTGATATAGAGGCAAATAAGGCCGGCCCTGTTCAACCAGGCAGTAGTTCTGCGCTGGGGGCTATACTACCGGTTACTGCTGATACTGCTGATATCCCCGCTGCTCATGTACAAGTACACTGCTTGTACGTGGGAGCATACATTTCCACTTCCACTGAACTGACCTTCAAAGCTGCCATGCTTCCCACCAGCCCTGACAGGGATCAATGGCTCCTTGCTATGAAGGATGAGATGGCGTCCCTACATGCCCATGGCACTTGGGCGCTCACTCCACTGCCTCCTAAACAGAGGGTCCTGTCTGGCAGGTGGTTATTTGTGAAGAAGGTTGGGGTTGATGGTTCTATTCGCTTCAAGGCACGTTTTGTGGTTCGTGGTTTTCTGCAGCGTCCTGGGTTGGATTTTCATGATGTATATGCCCCCGTTTCTTCTAAAGCAGGTCTGAGGGTGCTCCTGGCTGCCATCACTCATAGGAAGATGTTTGTTCGGCAGCTGGACATCAAGACTGCATTTCTGAATGCTCCCCTTGAACCTGGTCTGGACCTGTACTGCCACCAGCCTGAGGGCTTTAAGGTACTTGGTCCTAACGGTGTTCCCCTTGTGTGCAAGCTGATCAAGTCCCTTTATGGTTTGAAACAGGCGCCCAGGGCTTGGAGTATGGATGTCAAGCGGGTTTTGGTTGCACATGGTTTTATTATGTGCAAGGCGGAACCTGCTCTGTATTTTAGGAGGGATTCTAATGGTGGGTGGAGCTATGTCCTAACCTATGTTGATGATTTTATCTGTGCTTTTAGTGAGCTGGATAGGTATGTTTTGCTGATCAAGGCTATGGAGAAAGCTGGCTGGGAGGTCAAAGAGATGGGTGTGCCGGTTCAGTTCCTCTCCTTGGACATGGCTTGTACACTTGACTCTGACGGCAGGTGTGTTCAGATCAACCTCTCCCAGCACTCCTACATTGTTGATCTGGTGGAGCAGTTTGGTCTGACTGCTGCTGCCAAGCCCAGGTTTGGTGCCCCCATGGACAAGTCCACCGTCACTGACCCACCTGGAGAACCCCTGTCCTCTAATAGCCAGTACCTCTCTCTTGTTGGTGCTTTGCTATACCTGGCTACTTGCACCAGGCCTGATATTGCCTTTGCTGTGAGCTACCTGTCCAGGTTTTCTGCTCACCCTACCGTCCCCCTGTGGGGGGCAGCCAAGCGTTTGCTTTTGTATTTGAGGTCACATTCCCACCTGGGACTCACTTACACACACAGCCCTGATTTCTCTTTTACTGTCTTTAGTGACTCATCCTTTGCTGATGATGGGTCTGACAGGAGATCTCAGACTGGCTTTGCTGTCCTGGCTGGAGGGTGCATAGTGAACTGGATGAGCAAGAGGCAGCCTACAGTTGCCATTAGCTCTTGTGAGGCTGAGTATCAGGCCCTGTCTCAGGCTGCCAGGGAGGTGCAATGGTTGAAGAAGTTGAGGGTGGATCTGGGTCTGCCTTGTGATTTAGTTACCATTCAGGGTGACAACATAGGGTCTCTGAGATGGGCCAATGACTGGCAGCTCCTCCCTCGCAGCAAGCACATTGATGTTATTCATCACTACATCAAGGAGCTGGTGGAGGACGGTTCACTAGATGTTGCCTATGTTAACACCAAGGACAACTGTGCTGACCCCTTCACCAAGCCCCTTGATCCTGCTGTGTTCTGGAGGTTTATGCGGATGCTTGGGATGACCGCTTCTTCTTAGGGTATATAAATTTTTTTTTGTTACATCGGTTTCTTTGGTTATCATTGTATGGCATTAGGTTCCTATTCCCGGATCGGGTTTTCTATACCGTTGTTACCCATCTTTGATATTCGGTTTTCATCCTTTTCTAACTTGGCAAATTTTGGTTTTTGCCGTGTTTCATTCCTTCCTATAAACCTTTGGGTTTCCATTTGAAGTTCTCTCGAATTTTCGGAGTTCTTTGATTTTTTTTTTTTTTTTTCAATCTGTTACATAAAGTTCTATGTCACCAGTGCCATAGGTGGAGAAGTAGTATTGTATGTCACCTGTGTCATAGGTGGAGTGTCAGCATGAATTGCGGTGCTCTCACGCGTTTTATGACTTGGTGACTACTTATGTACTTCCTTAGAACTATCGGTCCTGACAGTACTATGTCAGCTTACTGTTGACTGAGTCATCGGTTCTTCTGACACGCGCTGTCTAACCTGTACCCTGATCAGGTTCCAGGCTACCGCCCCCCTTTCCTCCGCTGGTGTCCCTTTATGGTTCCACTATCTTTTGTAATAATTATTCTCGTCTCCGCATTTATAGATTGGCGTGCTGCACACACTAAGTCCACTCTCCGGAGTGTTATCCAAGCTGATAATGGTTAAGCACATGAACTCCTGACGGTCCAGGGGCAGGGCACTGAAACCCAACAGTGCAGGATCCACCCGAGACTCACCATGAGAGGCCGAAGATCCAGCAGCAGGAGCAGGGGTCAGAGGAGCCAAAGACTTACGAATATCCAAAAAATACTCAGCAGCAAGACCAGCGTCATAAGCGCGCTGGTCATCTAAGGTCCTAATCTCAGGCAGGGACCTCGCAACACTCACTACCAACTCGAAATCAGGGTTAACCGGACACAAAGGGATGGGTACTTTCACAAACTGGTAACCTAGCCTTTCATGATCCCTACGCCTCACGCCACCAAAGGAGACACCATTATCACGGGGGTATCTGATCCCGGAAGTGACTGGTCCAAGAAAGGAGCGACACTGGGAACCCAGCTCAGAGAATGCCATCACTCGGCGATGCTTCAGCTTTACACTCACATTGGCCATAGTAGCTTGCATGTCCATCCGACCGTACAGAGTGCGGTTCATGGACTCACCATCACGTCGAGCTTGGTTGATCAGACGGAAGTGCTTCAGCTGCAGATTCGGAGGAGGTCCTCCAGTGAGCAGATGCTCCCAAGACTCGCATGACAGCGAATGCAAAGCAGGAGGAGGGCCAGGGGCCGGAGGAAGCTCCACCGGCGGAGGCGGAGGGGGCTCCTGCGAGGTACCAGCAACAGATGTGCGGGCAGAAGAAGCAGCAGCTTCACGAGAACGAGTATGGTAGCCAGGGAGGCCACGCTCCATGGGAACAGATGCAGAGGTGAAAGAAGCAGAGCTCCTCATCAAAGTCGGCTTGGCCACATCCTGGTGAACCAGTGGAGGAGGCACAAGCGGAGGCGCAGACGAAGGCTCGGGCTTAAACTCAGGCGACGACGCAGGCGGAGGCGCATACTGAGGAGCAGGCTCATAAACCGGCGAAACTGTAGAAGTCTCAAATACTCGAGTCGCAGCAGCCGACGGAGTCACTCCACCGAAGTCAGCACTCGTAGCACTCTTCAAGTCATCATCATCATCAGTACCCTCAGAAAAGTCATCATCTTCGCTGAAGCGGGCAGTAGGAGGCTTCGGCTCTGTTGCGTATCGAATGATCTGTGTCTGTACACAACACAGTTTCATCAGGACATCCTCAACGGCAGGGGATGGAGAGGCGTCGAAAAATACGAGAAGGAACCGTACAGTTGGAGGATTGATCGGGGGGGGTTACTTCCACGATGGCGGAAGGATCCTCCTCTCCGGCAGCAAAGGCCGCTGGCGCGCGATCATCTAGCCAATCTGAAGGAACCTTGACCTCTCGTGGTAAGACAAAGTCGCAGCCATTGCTAACAATGACGCTGCGCATCCCGCGCGTCCATGGAACACCATTTTTATCGGTTAGTTTCACAAAGCCGGCAGGAGGCCCTCGCGGAAGTTGCATTTGAAAAGCAGTGGTAGTAAATGAAGGACCGTATAACCTATCAGCTTGTATGCCCTCCGTAGAGTAGACAGAGATGAAAGCAGCGGAACAGACGCACCAATCTATACACGGAGACGAGAATAGCATTACAAGGACAGGCGGACGCCAAAGGACACCAGCGGTGGGAGAGGCGGATGCCTGTAACCTGACTAGAACCTAAGCCAGGGATCTTAAGCCGGGCACAGGCAATACAGAGCGTGTCAGTGAGAGACCGGTGACGCAGCCAACAGGAAGCTGTCACTGAGTCATGAAGGATGACACAGTACTGGCAGAGCCGATAGTTCTAAGGAGGTACATAAGTAGTCACCAAGTCATAAAACGCGTGAGAGCACCGCAATTCATGCTGACAGCAGATGTAAAGGGAATCAAGCCATTCTCATCATTGCTGAAGGCTGCAAACCATTTCTGGTATCGGAGGCGTTTAAAGCCAACCCTTCTCTCATCAGGGATGTCTCTGACTGCATTGGTGTCACTTGGGTACTTAAACCTCCATGACTCAAAAACTTCAGACATAATACCTTTGACATCGACAGCCCCCAAAATGTTGAGGTTTTTACTGGTATGTTGCGTCTCAGGATCCAGGCTATGGGTCGGTTATGGGACGCAGGCTGTAGAATTGGTTGTGTCTCGGGACGCAGAGGTGGGGTCCTCCAGGACAACCCTGTTTAAGATAGCTCGTCCAAGTAACCCAGTGAGCAGCCCAGAGTTGGCTGAAGAACCCTGTTTAAGATTGCTCGTCCAAGTAACCCAGTGAGCAGCCCAGAGTTAGCTGAAGAACCCTGTTTAAGATTGCTCGTCCAAGTAACCCAGTGAGCAGCCCAGAGTTGGCTGAAGAACCATGAAACAATCGAATCCCTGGTTTCTGTGGTTCTCGCACGCGGGGTATATAATTGTTCGCTACAATGTGCAGACGGTTAGACGCCAAACCTGGCGTATAGAACCTTGCAACAATTCTTTACAGTCCATGGGTTGCCAATTAGGCTTCAGGGACCTGCCCAACCTCAAAAACCGGTAATCAAGATAACTCTCGACTACTAGGAGGGGTTACAATAACAAACCTGGCCTGGTATATGTTTATTTATATACCGTAGTAAGTCTAAGTCAATATACGTAGTAATTAACGTAGCTACGTGTAAATTCCTTCACTAGTGCTTGGTTTGCTGAAGCACAGAATAAGCATAACTATATATACCGAATATGAAAGGCCATGTCATCTAATTAAAACCCTCAACCATGCAGCTTAACCCGCTTTGTATGCTCCCCAGTTCCCGTGGGTATTGCACGGGTGGGCTTGGAATTGGAAGACGGCGAGCAGCCTAGAGTTGGCTGAAAATCCATGTAACAATCCAATACAATCCATGAACTAATTTTTTCTATTTTTCCAATGCTGAACAAGATCGCACAGCTACACTGTAACTCTGACAACAACTTAAGGTTGATGAAATCTATTTCCTACCCATACGGCGCCCTACTGCCTTGTGCGACTTCAAAACGAAATTTTGCATACACTTTTCTTCGCGCTCTTCAAGTTAAACCTTCATGGTCCAAAAATGTGTTCTTGAGTAAAATGTTGATATGTAAATATGCAAATAAGTAAATTTCCAATCCTACTCATAAACCTCCGGTGGTCCAGCGAGAAGATTATAACAGCATCCCTAGCATAGCTTTTATTTTCAGCTACAAACAACAGCTTCTGCTTAGGGCAGCACAGCTAGCAGGTCCTACATTATCCAGTCAATGACAGCACTCCACCAACTCCGGCACAGCCTCAGGGCTTACACTGATCCAGCCAGCAACAGCACATCCCAAGTCCCAACAGGCTCATGCCAATGCATCAGATGACAGCACAGCTAGAATGGCTTTCTCAGACTCCGCCGTCAACATCTAATGAGAAGCAATCTCCTCGAGGGCAGCAGGTGCCTCAACTCGAACACGCTGGGTGGCATCTGCCGAGAGCTCCAGCACAGCCTCAGGGCTTACACTGATCCAGCCAACAACAGCACATCCCAACAGGCTCATGCCGAGGCAGCAGACAGCACAGCTAGAATGGCTTTCCCAGACTCCGCCGTCAACATCTTAAGAGAAGCAATCTCCTCAAGGGCAGCAGGTGCCTCAACTCGAACACGCTGGGTGGCACCTGCCCAGAGCTCCAGCACAGCAACAGGCCTTACACTGATCCAGCCAACAACAGCACATCTCAACAGGCTCATGCCGAGGCAGCAGACAGCACAGCTAGAATGGCTTTCTCAGACTCTGCTGTCAACATCTTAAGAGAAGCAATCTCCTCCAGGGCAGCAGGTGCTTCAGCTCGAACACGCTGGGTGGTGGCTGCTAGGAACTCCGGCACAGCTTCGGGGCTCACAGTATCAGCAAAGCCCCTCTGGATGGTCAACAGAGTGACTACGAGGTCCTCTAAGGGGACGGGGGCTCCAGTGGGTTGGTTGAGTGAGGCTAGAATTCGCTGGCTGTAGGTGTCTAACTTCGCCTGGGAGGGGGGTAAGAGGAAGCTGGTCAGCTCTTAGGCGTTTTAGGGTTTAGGTGGTTAGAATACGATGGCAGTACGTGTCTAACTTCGCCTGGGAGAAGGGTAAGAGGAAGCTGGTCAGCACTTAGGTGGTTAGAATACGATGGCAGTACGTGTCTAACTTCGCCTGGGAGAAGGGTAAGAGGAAGCTGGTCAGCACTTAGGTGGTTAGAATACGATGGCAGTAGGCACCTAACTTTGCCTGGGAGGGGGGGTGGGAGGAAGCTGGTCAGCACTTCGGTTCTTTAGGGTTTAGGTGGTTTAGGTTTAGGTGGCATAGGTATTTGAGGAAAGAAGTGCTGACTAGCTAAGTGCTGACCAGCTTCCCCCCACCTGTGAGGAGGGACCGGCATAGCATATGACTTTAGCCAAAGGCGAGTCTAGAATCCTACAAATTGCATCATATGATTTTGTATACAAGTGGTAACTTAAGCCTACTCAGACTGCCGGCATCAAATTACGACATGATATCATATTGCCGCTCTCTACCTGGGATGGGTCATTCACCCCTAGTCAGACTGTCAGCATCATACGATGACATGATATCATATTTCCGTCCCTACCTAGGATGGGTCATTCACCTCTAGTCAGACTGCCGGCATCATAAGATGACACGATATCATACTTCTGTTCCCTACCTGTGAAGGGCCATTCACCCCTACTCAGACTGCCGGCATCAAATTACGACATAATATCATATTGCCACTCTCTACCTGGGATGGGTCATTCACCCCTAGTCAGACTGCCGGCATCATACGATGACATAATATCATATTTCCGTTCCCTACCTGTGACGGGTCATTCACCGAGTACTTGCGTGCATCTTCTGCCTGGTTCAGTCCCAGCCTGATTTGCGGCGCTAGCTGGCCCAGGGCCTTGGGGTAAGCCTTCGAGCCCACCCGAGTGATAGACAGCTTGGGGTTCATCGTATAGGCTCCCGAGCTGCTAGGCGCGGCTTCCAACACCAACTGCCCGTCGGCGATGGAAATGAACTCCTCCACGGCCTCGGTTTTCAGCTCCCCGGGTGCTTCCCTCTTCAACTCGGCTTCGAGCTTGGCCTTCAGCACCGCCTCGATCTTGGCCTTCTGCTCCTCGCTAATGGTCGTGTACTTGCTCATGTCTACACGCATCGACACGCCGGTGGCCGGCCGACCGGGAATGACAGGCAGCAGCGTCATCGAGCCGCCCCCGCCGGCCTTGCTCATCTTCGCTGCCCTCATGAACAGCGTCGAAAAGAAGCCCCTCCTCTGAGCCACAGCTCCCGAAACAAGCATTCCCTCATAGTCTACTAACTCCTCCTCCGCCACAGGCACCGGCATGTCCAGCTCATTGCCTGAAGAGTCCTTAATCAAACCCTGGTACAGCTCCTCAGCTCCTAGTGTTCCCAGGCCGGTTAACATGGCCTCCCAGACTTCGACCAAGGGGTTCAATGTGTCCAGCACCACCATGGAGTGTCCTCCTCCGTCCCTAATGTGTTCGCCGATGGCACATGCTGTGCAAATGGTCGCCCACTGTTCACCCAGGGGCGCTCCCTCCATAGCGGCTATGACCGCTGTGTTGTTCGTGCAACCCTGAGTGTGGAGAGGGTGGGGGGTATAAGGGATGAAGTGAAGAGTGTAGGTGTTTGTGGGGATGAGAGTGGTCTGGCACATGCTGTTTAAGTGGTCGCCCACTGTTCACCCAGGGGCGCTCCCGCCATAGCAGCGACTACCGCTGTGTTGTTCGTGCAATCCTGAGTGTGGAGAGGGTGGGGGGTATAAGGGATGAAGTGAAGAGTGTAGGTGTTTGTGGGGATGAGTGTGGTCTGGCACATGCTGTTTAAGTGGTCGCCCACTGTTCACCCAGGGGCGCTCCCGCCATAGCAGCGACGACCGCTGTGTTGTTCGTGCAACCCTGAGTGTGGAGAGGGTGGGGGGTATAAGGGATGAAGTGAAGAGTGTAGGTGTTTGTGGGGATGAGTGTGGTCTGGCACATGCTGTTTAAGTGGTCGCCCACTGTTCACCCAGGGGCGCTCCCGCCATAGCAGCGACGACCGCTGTGTTGTTCGTGCAACCCTGAGTGTGGAGAGGGTGGGGGGTATAAGGGATGAAGTGAAGAGTGTAGGTGTTTGTGGGGATGAGTGTGGTCTGGCACATGCTGTTTAAGTGGTCGCCCACTGTTCACCCAGGGGCGCTCCCGCCATAGCAGCGACGACCGCAGTGTTGTTTGTGCAACACTGAGTGTGGAGGGGGTGGGAGGTATAAGGGTTTAAGTGCTGTGTATAGGTGTTTGTGGGGATGGTCGTGGTCGTGCACAAGCTGTGCAAGTGGTCGCCCACTGCTCACTCAGGGGTGTTACCTCCAAAGCGGCAACGATCGCGGTGGTGTCCGAGCAACCCCGGCACACGACCGGATGCATGTGAGGGTGAGGATGAAATGCATATGAGGGTGTGGATGAAGATAGAATGCATGTGAGGGTGAGGGTGAGGATGAGGATGAAATGCACGTGAGGGTAAGGGTGAGGATGAAATGCATGTGCTTGTGGTGATGGTGGTTGTGGTACTTGTGGTTGTGTTGGTGTTGTTGGTGTTGTCGGTGCTTGTGGTGGTGTTCATACCTGGCTCTCAAACCTTGCGATCATTGCCTCTAACGAGTCCTTAGTTTGGTTGATGGCAGCGTGCACGCAGCGCAGGTTTCTATCTTCATGAGGATGCGTGGAACTAAGTGTGGTGGTAGTGGTGGTAGTGGTGCTTGTGGTGGTGATGGTTGTGGTTGTGTAGTTGTTGTTGGTGGTGCCGATGGTGGTGGTGTTCATACCTGGCTCTCAAACTTTGCCATCATGGCTTCTAGTGACTCCTTGGTCTGGTTGATGGCAGCATACACGCAGCGCACGTCACTCTTCTTCTGGCCGAACACGGCATCCATTGCCATACTGCTCTTTCCGCTCCCCTTGGACCCGATCAAGATGAACGAGGAGCCACGCCCGATGGGCGTGAGGATGTCAATGCCCTTTACCCCTGTATGAATTTTGCGTTGGTGTAAGTATTGGTTCTGTTCTGTTGTTCTGTTCTGCTCTGTTTTGTCATGTTATGGGGTTTAGGGTTTGGGTGGTTGTTTTAACTAAGTGGTTTTGGGTGTTGGATACAGGGTTAAGGTGGTTCGAGGGTGTTGGTTTAGAGTTAAGGTGGTTAGGGAAAAGAGGTGCTGCCCAGCTCCCCCCTTCCTGTGAAGAGACCTTCAGCTACTTGCCCCACCCCACCACCCGCACACACCCTCTGTCCACCCACCCCCCACCCCACCTTCTCTATCCCCCCACCCCTCCACCCTCTCTAGCCACCCCCACCCATCCCACCTGCACCCTTCTTTTATCACAGCTCCCCCCTACCTGTGGAGAGACCCTCAGCTACTTGCCCTTCCCCCCCATCCCCTCTGCCTACCCCCACCCCACTTTCTCTATCCCCCCCCCCCCCCCCCCCCCCCCCTCCCCCTAGCTGCACCCTACTTCCATCACAGCTTCGCCTTACCTGTGAAGAGACCCTCAGTAACCTGATCCAGGATGTTCATTTGCTGACCAGCTTCCCCCTACTTTCATCGCAGGGGTGAAGGGCATTGACATCCTCACCACGTTACCCCTAAGCCACCTAAACCCAAGATCTGACCAGCTTCCCCCTACTTTCATGGCAGGGGTGAAGGGCATTGACATCCTCACCACCTAACCCCTGAACCACCTAAACCCAAGTGCTGACCAGCTTCCCCCTACTTTCATGGCAGGGGTGAAGGGCATTGGCATCCTCACCACATTAACCCTTTAACCACCTAACCCCTATACCACCTAAATCCAAGTGCTGACCAGCTCCCCCCTACTTTCATTGCAGGGGTGAAGGGCATTGGCATCCTCACCACCTAACCCCTACACCACCTAAACCCAGATGCTGACCTGCTTCCCCCTACTTTCATTGCAGGGGTGAAGGGCATTGACATCCTCAACACCTAACCCCTAAACCACCTAAATACAAGTGCTGACCAGCTTCACCCTACTTTCATTGCAGGGGGGAAGGGCATTGACATCCTCAACACCTAACCCCTATACCACCCAAACCCAAGTGCTGACCAGCTTCCCCCTACTTGCATCGCAGGGGTGAAGGGCATTGACATCCTCACCACCTAACCCCTATACCACCCAAGCCCAAGTGCTGACCAGCTTTCCCCCTTCCTGTGAAGAGACCCTCATCTACTTGCCCCTCCCCCCACCTTCACTATCCTCCCCACTTTCTCGATCCCCCCACCCACCCCCCACCCCCCACCACACCTGCACCCTACTTCCATCACAGCTCCACCCTACCTGTGAAGATACCCTCAGCTACTTGCCCCCCCCCCCACACACACACTCTCTTTATCCACCCATACTCTCTACCCCCCCCCCCCCCTCCCCCTACCTGCACCCTACTTTCATCACAGCTCCCTCCTACCTGTGAAGAGACCCTCTGCAACCTGGTCCCTATTCTTCATGTTCACTTGCTCCTTCAAGAGGGGGTAGGTTTTCTCGAAGCCTGAAGGGGGTCCCGAAGTAGAGGGTACGGCACTGGTGGGATTTAACAAGTCGGCACCTAGGAAGTCGGATGCGCGGCCGAACATGGAGTTGCCGACAGGAGCCTGGTAAAGGTGAGGGTGAGGGTAAGGGTGAGGTGAGGGAGGGTGAACAAGTCAGCAAGGGAGGGTAACAACTCAACAAGGGAGGGTAAGGGAGGGTGAGCAAGTCAGCACCTAGGAAGTTGGATGCGCGGCCGAACATGGAGTTGCCAACAGGAGCCTGATGGAGACAGGGGGGGTGAGGTGAGGGTGAGAGAGGGTTAGGTGAGGGTGAGGGTGAATGTAAGGGAGGGTGAGGTGAGGGAGGGTGAGTGTGAGGGTGAGTGTGAGGGAGGGTGAGGGTGAGAGAGGGTGAGAGAGGGTGAGGTGAGGTGAGGGAGGGTGCGGATGGGTGAGGGTGAGGGTGAGTGAGGGTGAGGTGAGGGAGGGAGAGGTGACGGTGAGGTGAGGGAGGGTGAGTGTGTGGGAGTGTGAGGGTGAGAGAGGGTGAGAGAGGGTGAGAGAGGGTGAGGTGAGGTGAGGGAGGGTGCGGGAGGGTGAGGGTGAGGGTGAGTGAGGGTGAGGTGAGGGAGGGAGAGGTGACGGTGAGGGTGAGGGTGGAGGGAGGGTGAGGGTGGAAGGAGGATGAGGTGAGGGAGGGTGAGGTGAGGGAGGGAGAGGTGAGGGTGATGTGAGGTGAGGGTGGAGGGAGGGTGAGGTGAGGGAGGGTGAGGTGAGGGTGGAGTGAGGGTGAGGTGAGGGTGGCCTGGATCACGGCATTGATCTTACACTCAACAATTCAGACTGAAATACTCACTTAAGCCATCTCATAATCCTTCCTGGTTACTGGGCCGCTGTCATCCATGGATCCCTAAACCCTAAACCCTAACCTGACCTGGATCACGAAGGTAGCAAATCTACTGGAATCTAAAGTATGGGGACCCCCACGCCCAACCCAACTCCAGACACCTGGAGTCACCTCAAGATTCACTACCCTCCTGAAACGGCCACCAGAACTGCAAAATGCTACAAGGATGAAATACTCACTTGGGACATCTCATAGTCTTTCCTGGTGACCACACCGCTATCATCCATTCATTTATTTATTAACCTGACCTGGATCATGGCTATAATCTTACACTCAACAATTCAGACTGAGCTGCTCACTAGGAATGTCTCATAATCCTTCCTGGTGACCGGCCGCTGTCATCCATTTATTTATTTATTAATTAACCTCACCTGGATCATGGCAATAATCTTACAATCAACAATTCAGACTGAACTGCTCACTAGGAATGTCTCATAATCCTTCCTGGTGACCGGCGGCTGTCATCCATTTATTTATTAATTAACCTCACCTGGATCATGGCAAGAAGCTTACCCTCAACAATTCAGACTGAACTGCTCACTAGGAATGTCTCAAAATCCTTCCTGGTGACCGGCCGCTGTCATCCATTTATTTATTTATTAATTAACCTCACCTGGATCATGGCAAGAAGCTTACCCTCAACAATTCAGAGTGAACTGCTCACTTGGGACATCAAATAATCCTTCCTGGCGACCGGGCTGCCGTCATCCATTTATTTCTTTATTTTTAACCTGACCAGGATCACGACAATAAGCTTACACTCAACAATTCCAACTGAAATACTTACTTGGGACATCTCATAGTCTTTCCTGGTTACTGGGCCGTTATCATCCATGACTTGGATCACAGCATTGAGTTTGCACTCAACTCCAGAGCCAATGCCGATGGACTGCGCACCTCCCAACACCATGGCCAGAGACAAGTGATCACTTCGGTGCCATAGCAGCACGCTGAACAAATTGGGGGGTGGGGAAAGGTTGGGGATGGGGAAGGTTTGTATGAGAAATATCAGTTGGGTTGCAAATTACGATATAGTGTACATGACTTGGATCACAGCATTGAGCTTACACTCAACTCCAGAGCCATTGCCGATGGACTGCGCACCTCCCAACACCATGGCCAGAGACAAGTGGTCACTCTGGTGCCATAGCAGCACGCTGAACAAGAAGGGGGGTGGGGAAGGGTTATATGAGGAGGGAAGGGGTGGGGAGGGAAGGGATGGGGAGGAAAGGGATGGGGAGGGAAGGGATGGGGTTGGGATGGGGCAGGGTTGCGGATGGGGGGGGAAGGGGATGGAGAAGGGGCGGGGATGGGGTGGGGAAGGGATAAGGAAGGGTTGGAGAAGGGTTGGGGATGGGATGGGGACGCAGAACAAGAAGGGGGGATGAGCTACTGAACCTTGCCTAGAGAAATCTGTAGCCCAGTGGGGGATGGAAGGCCAATTCTGACTGTTTTTGCCGACGGAATGGCGACGCAATGGAGATGCATTGTCGTGAGAAAAAAAAACTGATTGGTTATGGATGCGTACTGTGTGAGATGCGCATATGCCAAACCTGCTGACCAATACCTGACAATGCCACTGACACTTAAAAACAAAATGCATACCCTTGGTTCAAAAAACAATATTGCAGGAAACACAGCGCAGACTGGCGAAGGGCAGAGTGACCAGAATGGCGACGCAGTGGAGACGCGTTGTTGTGAGAGAAAAAAACTGGTTGAGACAGGGGGCCACCAGGAAGTTGCTCGTGTACCGCATGCTGAATTTGGGGCCTAATGGGGTCACAAGCCCAGGGTTGCAAACGACTGGGTTGCAAACGACTGGGTTGCAAATTACGATATCGTGCATATTATTTAGCACCATCATCCCCTGCTTCACTCACCCACTACCACCACTGACAAAGCTAAGCTTGGTACCAAGGGGACTCCCTAAACTAGCTTGGCCATCATTGGTACCAAAGCACCATCATCCCGCGCCTCACTCACCCACTACCACCACTGACAAAGCTAAGCTTGGTACCAAGGGGACTCCCTAAACTAGCTTGGCCATCATTGGTACCAAAGCACCATCATCCCGCGCCTCACTCACCCACTACCACCACTGACAAAGCTAAGCTTGGTACCAAGGGGACTCCCTAAACTAGCTTGGCCATCATTGGTACCAAAGCACCATCATCCCCCGCCTCACACACCCAGTACCACCACTGACAAAGCTAAGCTTGGTACCAAGGGGACTCCCTAAACTAGCTTGGCCATCATTGGTACCAAAGCACCATCATCCCCCGCCTCACTCACCCACTACCACCACTGACAAAGCTAAGCTTGGTACCAAGGGGAACTACCTAAACTAGCTTGACCATCATTGGTACCAAAGCACCATCATCCCCCGCCTCACTCACCCATTACCACCACTGACAAAGCTAAGCTTGGTACCAAGGGGACTCCCTAAACTAGCTTGGCCATCATTGGTACCAAAGCACCATCATCCCCTGCCTCAAGGGATTTTGTTCTCCTTAATATATTACGATTGTAATATTAGACCCCGTTTTGGCAAAAATTCTCATAATAAGGGACTGTATGAGACGTAAAAAAAACTGGAATTGACTAAAATCGGCTAAAATCGACCATACTTGACTAAAATCGTAGTAAGGATGCTGTCCTGGGAGGAGGCAAATGCAAAAACGTATTAAGATTTGATCTTTCAGATTTGAAAAAAATATCACTGCCTGCCTCACTCACCCAGTTCCACCACTGACAAAGCTGAGCTTGGTACCAAGGGGTGCATCCGAGTTCAGACCAGCCACAATAGCGAGGTTACTCTCGTACCAAAGAACCTGTGTGTTGGTGAACCATGTAAGGTGCTGGTGGTGTTTGTGGACCATGTAAGGTGCCGGTGGTGTTGGTGGGCCATGTAAGGTGCTCGTGTTGGCGTCGGTGGTTATGGTGGACTATGTGTTGGTGGTGGTGGTGGTGGTGGTGGACCATATAAGGTTGTGTTGGTGTTGGTGTTGTCGGTGTTGTTGGTGTTGTTGGTGGACCATGTACAGTGGTGGTGGTGGTAGTGGTGGTGGTGGACCATGTAAGGTGGTGCTGTTAGTGTTGTTGTTGTTGGTGGTGGTGGTGGTGTTGTTGGTGTCTTTCGTGTTGTTGGTGTTGGTGGTGTCAGGTCTTGTTGATGTTGTTGGTGGTGGTGGTTTTGGTGGACCATGGAAGGTGTTGGTGTTGGTGGACCATGTTTGTATGTTGTTACAGTCCAGGGGTAAACTAAATAGACTAAAGGGACTTGCCCAACTGAGACAGGAGTGGCTAAACCGAAAAGTCACTGATGATCTGAAATCCAGACAATCGTTTTACCGACGGGGGGCCCGAGTTTGTGCTGAGAACCAGGTCAGTACCACGGAAAGTGGCAGCGGTGATTAGATGACATTGTCAGACAGCCTGTAGCTGACCCAAGACAAGCCCGTTCCACCCAAGACACCTCTACCCAAGACAAGCCTGCTCCACCCACCTAGAGTGCGTGTTTCTGCTTGGGTGTGGTTGTGGGCCGGTGTGGGTGGCAGCGTGTGTGCATGAGGGTGGAGGTGGAGGTGTGTGGAAGAGGAGGAGGGGGAGAGGGGGAAGGGGGAGGGGGGGGGTCTGCTCACTCAGCTGTACTGATGCTAAACATGAGGCACTTAATGCCACTAGTACCTGTAGTGGAGGTGTTGGTTCCACCTAGATTTGGCTTAAGTGTTTATGTGTGTGTTTCTGTATTGTTTTGTGTCGGTGGGTGGGGCGTGGGTGGGTGGGGCGTGGGTGAACTAACAAGATGTACGATCATTGCTCCTCATATTACTGACTGTCTGTACAATCCTTGCTCCTCATATTACTGACCAGATGTACGATCCTTGCTCATCACATTATTTACAGGATGTACAATCATTGCTCATCATAGTACTGACCGGATGTACGATCATTGCTTATCACATTACTAACAGGTTGTACAACCCTTGCTGATCATATTGCTGACCGGATGTACGATCCTTGCTCATCATATTCCTGACTGGATGTACAATCCTTGCTCATCACATTACTAACAGGATGTACGATCCTTGCTGATCATAGTACTGACCGGATGTACGATCCTTGCTGATCACAGTACTGATAAGTAGTATCAGTATCTACCGTACTTGTGATGTGAGGAGTGTGCGAGGCTCATGTTTTCATAGACTTGCTGATGCCGCTGAGCCATGAGCATCTCACCAGCTGACGTATGGGGATAGTTGGGGAGATGTTGCCACCACACAACCACCATTAACATTACCACCACACCCATCACTCACAGATGCATCTGAGCCATGAACATCTCACCAGCTGACGTATGGGGGTAGCTGGGGAGATGTTGCCACCACACAACCACCATTAACATTACCACCACACCCATATCTCACAGATGCATCTGAGCCATGAACATCTCACCAGTTGACGTAAGGGGGTAGCTGGGGAGATGTTGCCACCAAACAACCACCATTAACATTACCACCACATCCATTACTTACAGATGCATCTGAGCCATGAACATCTCCCCAGCTGACTGACATGTTACTAACTGGATTTATGATCCCTGCTAATCATATTACTAACCGGATTTAGTTTCCGTGCTGATCATATTACTGATCTTGCATGTTAATCTGGTGTGAGGAGTGTGTGTGACTCATGTTTTCATAGACTTGCTGATGCGTCTGGGCCATGAACATATCACCAGCTGACGTATGGGGTCAGCTGGGAGATGTTGATGGATCAGATGCGCCAGGAAGTGTATGAAAACATGAGTCGCACAAACTCCTCACAGATAACCATGCAAGGTCAGTAGTATGATCAATAGGGAACTCAGTAAGGATCGTAAAGCAGATTAGTAATATGATCAGTAAGGATCGTCAATCGGGTTAGTAATATGATAAGTAAGGATCGTACATCCAGTCAGTAATATAGTTAGCGAGGATCATAAATATTATAATTAGCATGATCATTATCTACTTTACATGCGATGTGAGGAGTGTGTGTGGCTCATCTTTTCATAGACTTGCTGATGCATCTGAGCCATGAACATCCCACCAGCTGACGTATGGGGTCAGCTGGGGGGATGTTGATGGCTCAGATGCACCAGGAAGTTTATGAAAACATGAGTCACACACACTCATTACAGATAACCATGCAAGATCAGTAATATGATCAGTAAGGATCGTAAACCCGGTAGTAATAAAGTTAGCAAGGATCATAAATCCGATTAGTAATATGATTAGTACGGATTGTAAATTCGGTTTGTAGTATGATTAGTAAGGATTGCAAATCCGATTAGAAATTTGATTAGTAAGGATCACACATCCGGTCAGTAATAAGATCGTTCAGGATCGTAAATCAGGTTAGTAATATGATCAGTTAGGATCATACATCTAGTTCGTAATATGACCAGTAAGGATCATGGATCTGATTAGTAATATGACCAGTAAGGATCATGGATCTGATTAGTAATATGACCAGTAAGGATCATGGATCTGATTAGTAATATGATTAGTAAGGATCATAAATCCGGCTGGTAATATGATCAGAAATTCATTAACCATTGACAATGTGTGTAAGCTGATTCCGCATTTGTTGTGAGGGCTGCCAAGGGAGCACAGCCCATGAATGGCACGATGATGATCAGCAATGGCATCAGTAATATGCAGGGATCGGCAAATCATATGATACTGATCAAAGGAGAGTATGATATCATATGATATCATATGATATCATACAAATTCCATCATATGATAATGTATGTAAATGGTAACTTTAGCCTAGCCAGGCCGCCGGCATCATATGATATCATATGATGACATGATATCATATGATATCATATTGCCTATCCCTAGTAATATGAACATGTGGTGTGGTATACTACAGCAATACGAGCACCTGGTGTGGTACATTATAGCAATACGAACGCACGGTGTGGTAGTGGTAGTGCTGTGGTACATTATAGCAATTCCAACGCACGGTGTGGTAGTGGTAGTGCTGTGGTACATTATAGCAATACGAACGCACAGTGTGGTAGTGGTAGTGCTGTGGTGCATTATAACAATACGAATGCACGGTGTGGTAGTGGTAGTGCTGTGGTACATTATAGCAATACAAACGCACGGTGTGGTAGTGGTAGTGCTGTGGTACATTCTAGCAATACGAACGCACGGTGTGGTAGTGGTAGTGCTGTGGTACATTGTAGCAATACGAACGCACGGTGTGGTAGTGGTAGTGCTGTGGTACATTATAGCAATACGAACGCACGGTGTGGTAGTGGTAGTGCTGTGGTACATTCTAGCAATACGAACGCACGGTGTGGTAGTGGTAGTGCTGTGGTACATTGTAGCAATTCGAACGCACGGTGTGGTAGTGGTAGTGCTGTGGTACATTATAGCAATACGAATGCACGGTGTGGTAGTGGTAGTGCTGTGGTACATTATAGCAATACGAACATATGGTGTGGTACTGGTAGTGCTGTGGTACATTATAGCAATACGAACGTTTGGTGTGGTAGTGGTAGAGCTGTGGTACATTATAGCAATACAAACGTTTGGTGTGGTAGTGGTAGTGCTGTGGTACATTATAGCAATACGAACGTACGGTATGGTAGTAATAGCGCTGTGGTATGGAAATAAGTTGGTGGGCCATGCAAGGTGGTTGGCGTTAGTTACCTAACATTGGCCCCAGTGCAAGCAAACGAACTGCCCCCTCAACCTTGCGCCTCGTAATAACGCGTGTAATATTTATTTATGACAGTGCCATAGACAGGCCATAGCTCACGGAGGGGGGATGCTAGTACCCACAAAGCTAGTACCCACAAGCCAGATCTCCTATACCCTAAACCCTACAACCTAAACCCTAAACCCTAAACCCGAGGAGATCTGGCTTGTGGGTACTGGCTTTGTGGGTACTAACTTCCCCCCACCATAGCTGACCCAAGACAAGCCCGCTCCACCTGGACCCAAGACAAGCTCACTGTACACATTTACACAAAGAGAGTGTGTGTTTCTGTGTGGGTGTGGGTGTGGGTGTGGGCCGGTGTGGGGGGCAGTGTGTGTGTGAGGGTGTAGGTGCGTGAAGGAGAAGGTGAAGAGGAGGGGGGTGGGGTGGGATGGGGGGTGGGGGGGGGGGGGGTCTGCTCCCTCAGCTGTGCTGATGCTTAACGAGAGGCACTTGCTGCCACTAGCACATGTAGTGGAGGCGTTGGTTCCACCTAGAGTGTGTGTTTATGTTTGTGTCTGTTTCTGTGTTTCTGTTATGGTTTTGTGTGATTGTGTTGGGTGTGAGTGTGTGTGGTGTGGTGGGTGGTGGTGGTGGTGTGGTGGGGGGGTGGGTGGTGGGTGTTGGTAGGTGGTGGTGGTGGGGGGGGGGGGGGGGGGGGGGGCTGCTCCCTCCATCTGTGCTGGGGGGGGGAAAAATTGTTGTTGCTTAACGAGAGGCACTTGCTTGCGCACCCAGTACATGTAGTGGAGGCGTTGGTTCCACCTAGAGTGTTTGTTTTTCTGTTTGTGTCTGTTTCTGTGTTGTCTGTGTATGGTTTTGTGTGCTTGTGTGTGGGTGTGAGTGTGTGGGTGTGTGTGGGTGGGGGTGGTGGTGGTGGGGGGGGGGGGGGGTGGGGGGGGGTGGTTGTGGGGGTGGGGGGGGGCTGATCCTCATCTGTGCTGATGCTTAACGAGAGGCACTTGCTGCCACCAGTACATGTAGTGGAGGCGTTGGTTCCACCTAGAGTGTTTGTTTCTGTTTGTGTCTGTTTCTG
>JACBWV010000552.1:4228812-4281312 GCA_013435795.1 Chlamydomonas sp. ICE-L | reverse complement strand
TTATTGCTGACCACGAAGCGCTAGTTGAGACTTATATGCTTCAAGTTTCTATGGCATCTGCTGAACTTAGTATAATTGTGACTAAACAAACTGATTTTGACACTACAAGTGGCCAGTCTAAATTGGGTCCCACCTCCATCAAACGATGTTGTCCTAGATGAACTCAACGATCTATTAACCGTTCAAGATATCGAAATTGCAGGCATCCAAGCGGATATTGCCTCAATTTCTACAGCTTCTGAAATGTATGGAGAGTTCAATGTCAAGATGAACACCTTCAAAAATTTTGAGAATCTCGTGGCAACTCAGCTAGATCAGCTAGGTTTATTCCTCAAATCCGATGAACTTATTGACTCTCAAGAAACCATCGTCAGCGAACTATACTTCAAAACCAATGAGGTCATCAATGAATATAAAACTATTGTTAACCAAAACAACGTGAAAACCATGGACGTCAAAGCTACATACGAGACTGTTCAGCAACGCCTCTTGCGTCTGAATACTGTTTCTTCAGGCATTGGAAACATTATGAACCAAACTAATGAACTCATCGCTTCCAAAAGACCTGAATTTCCCTATAACCGTGTTATTAACCTACCATTGATGGCAGGTCTAGTAAACGACATGGCAAGGATTAAACTCGATGTTACACCCGAGAAACTATCCCAAATGGGATTTAGCCGACAAGGTACTACCGAATTTTACAACCTTCTACATGGTTTCCAATGGAACTCTACGACCAATATGATGAAATGGGTTCCTACTGACAATTCAACCATGGTCACTGTTGTCTTCAAGTTCGAGGTTCTCTCTACTACTGGAAAACCATTCGATACTACCACTATTGCTAAGGCTAGGGTGTTTTTCGCAAATGGTACCGAGGCTTACGTTGCTAACACATCTAACAATAAGAATGCTCCATTCTCAAGTGTCAACTCCTCAACTATCGATGGTTCTATCAATATAACAATGTCACCCAATGACTCAGTTGAGTTCATTATGTTTGGCAGTTCCCCCAACATCGTTGCCGGTCTTATTAGTGCGATCATTCTTTAATGATTCCTAAGTGTTTATTATTAAACAGTAGCTTGTTTCCCTACCATATTATTTTTTAAATACTTTATATAATCTTGGTTGAAAGGATTTATAAAATATATAAGTAAAAAGAATTAGATGTTATGTGATTTTTGACTATCACCAGTGTATTTCAAAGAGCGTTTTTTTTGAAATCTCATGTATAATATAGTGATGAGTGACAATATTTCTCTGAGTGACTATGTTAATAAATTAGACATTTTGAGGGAAAATGCCTATATGGACTTGCAGATTAATCCTACAAATCAAGTATTACAAGAGAAAGCAACCAGTGCAAATGTAAAACATAAATTGGGTTTGACAGCACTAGAACTAGCTATGGATGTTAAAGTTCAACAAGATGGAGTTGATTTAGAAAACGCTAAAGCTTCTCAAGCAAATAATATTGCCAAGGAAGAAAAAAAATTGTACGATGCAGCTTTGGCCAAGTATACAACAACCCCCTCTGATATAAACAAAACTGCGAAAGATATTGCTTCCCTGAAATACGATGTCAAACTAAAAGAAGCAGTCGAAGCCGCCTCTAAAGCATCTATTCTTACTGTCTTATTAAATGAAGCAATCGATATAGCTAACAAAAAAGCACTAGATGCTGGATATATATTTCCAATAGCATTACCATCGGATCAGGTAATCCTTGAAACACTTACGCAATTGATTACTGAAGGATGTATAGACGTTTCAGAAATCCAACAAAAAAATTCGGAAATAATAACGACATCGAGTACGTTCAATACATTCATTGAGAAGATGTCTATATTCAACGATTATGAAAGTGTACTCGAGCTTCGACTGAGACAGATATTTAATTTTTTGACAGAGGATGGTATTATTGACTCTCAAGAAGCCATAATAACAACATTACGTCATGAAATCATTCTAGCAATTAACACGTATAAGAATGCTATTGTGAATAATAACTCACTTGCTACTCAAGTTAACTCGTTGTATAACGATGTCGAAGAACGTCTGGATAATCTACACCTAATTTCTTCAGAAATGAGCCACACAATGCAAGACGTCGAAAAACTAATTATCTTAAAAAGGGGTGGACATACATTTGCACAGAAAGTAGTGTTCGTCCCTATACGACCTAACACATATACAAAACAAACCCCAATTTCGCTGGTTACTACAAATATGAAGGCTATTCCCGATACGAGTACGTATCAAATGCGATACAATTTCATGTACAATGACTTGACAAAAACTCTGACTTACACGGGAACCGATGCCTTATCAGTTGTTACGGTTGACATTAAATTAGAAGTTATGTCGACAAGCGCTAATGCATACGACACGAGTACAATGTGTACAGTCATATTGTTAACTCCGGTCGGAAGACAACGAGAAGTTCAAATATCATGTATCACGGCATCAGGGCGAATAGCTATCAATAAAAACGAAAAAATTCAATTTTGTTTCAACGAAACAGATTCTATACTAATCAAACAAGGCATGATAACACTGTGTTTATGTTAGTTACGCAATCCTGTTCAACCCTATTCATCTTTTGAGAGAGAGATGATTTAAAAATAATATGATAAATGAACTTTTTTTAATCTTTAAAGTATAGTTTAAAGAATGACGATAAACCTATTGTCCGCTAATTGAATCGATTGATTGTATGCGCTAGTGAATAGTATGTAATAACTATCATATGTTTTCGTGTTTATCCATTCCAATTCTTGACTTCTATTTTGCAAATTCGTAAAAATTTTCAATTGTGTGAAAGTAGATCCATCCGACGCCATAACTGTTATGTCTTTAGGCCCTAGATTTAAGTTTACAACATACGAGTATCCAGTGCAAATGAATGGTTTCGTAAAACACTGCAACATACTATGTAAGCTACTTATATTAGATGTCTTTCGTGTACCTGAATATCTTCCATCTGTTGCCGTAAAAGGGCTGAATATAAAAAAACTGGACAGTGAAGAATCAAACATACTTAACGATTTATTAAACTCAACCGCGCTATTTTGGACATTCCACGTGAATTCCATACCATGCTCAAAAAAAGAATCGAATACATTACTTAATGCGGATGGGATATATATTTTACCTACCTCCTCTATATCAAATTCTACGCGACTAGTTTTTCCAATTTCATTGACTCCTTCTATGTATATTATATATGACGTCCCCAATCCATTCCCTGTAATAGTCAGTATATTATTATCGACTACTGCTTTTTGTAACTGTTCCACATCTGTGAATCTGTCAATAGGTTCGAATACAATTGTATATGTATCTACGTTTTGAAAGATAAGTGATAGATCTAGTTCAAATATATTAAACCCAATAGATACATTGTATCTGGTGCCATATGGTACAAGCAACGTAGGTATGAAATCTAGGTAAAGTGTTGAAGATACTGGCGAGTCTAACGGCCGTATAGTTATATTATAGCTAGATGTGTTGTGAACTATAGTCAAAATAAAATACACATACCCGTCTTGTTTTTTGACGATTGTCGCATTGTTTCTAATTAATTCCGTAACGTCGCTAGTAGCTTGTATACTAGACACTTCATATGAAATCGCGTCTCGAAAGTATAGGTCCAATTTGAATTCATGCACGGAACTCATTTGTGCATCATTTAAATCACCTAGTTCAAACACGACACTAGCATTAAGATTAGGGTTAGTATATACATATGGTGTGTAATCGGCATTGTTCGAAGGTGTTAATCTGATTATTTTGATCATTCCGTAAAATCCAGTTCCAATTGTGAATGAACCGTTAATTGATGTCACTTCAGATGATGAGAAAAAGTTATAGTTGACTCCGTTTATTATAATTGTCCCATTCTGCATGACCACGACATGGTACCACGCATTAGGTGAAATATTGTTCTCTATAACCCGATTACTTGGTTCCATTAATAAATTATTGTCAGAAACCCGAAATTGTATGTTATCAAACGGTAAAGAACATATCACACAATCTATAATAGTGTTCCTTGTAGAAAATATAATTTCAAAGGTCCATCCTTCAGCTAGTGAATTAATAATTCCAGTTTGCCCAAACGTATCGATATCTATATAGGCTGTGGAATAATCGATGCTTGTCGACAAAGGCGGGTCGAATGAAATTGGGAACACATGGTTGTTAGACGTCCCCCAATCATCGTATTGTAATATTACATCAATCTGGTTGACAATAATAGTTATAATGTCTCCGTTTCCATTACTATTATTGGACAGCATATTTATATTTTGTGTAATGTTTTTTGGTTCTATAATAGCGACATACAAGATACCTGATGATATATTAGTTGTGAAATTAAGGGTTTCTGGATCAACAACTACAAAATCTATATCGGTTCCATTGAAGTACATTGATATATCAATTGAATCAGACTTGTAAACAACAAGTTCGGGCGGCTCAGCATCCATGTACTCGTACAATATTCTAGGGACTTTGGCATATTCAAATATGGTTAATACTAGCTCGCTATTAGGATTTTGTACATTATTAGAAGCTATTATTTTAACATTATAAGTGCCATCTTTCAGGCTTCCTTTCAATTCGAGTATACCGTTTGCTATGTCGAAAAGTCCCCCCTCTACATAATAAGATATATTGGCTGTTACATTGAAGTAATCAGACAGTTTCACTAATGTGGATGACGTATCAGACAGTATAAAAAACGTACTTTCTGGAAGGAAATTCTTCAATGTTATAGGTGCGTCCGGTTGTGATTCCTCTTGTACTGTTACGGTTAATGTTTCAGATCCTGCATTATTTGTCGCCATTGCGATTAAATTGTAAGTGTTTCCGCGGAAGTTACCTTGTATTTTTAATATAGTTGTATTATCATAATAAGTTGTATTTGGATGCGTTCCGTAGTCTACACTGTATACAATATTATCTCCTTTGAAACAATTAGACAAATTGACAAATACAGATTCTTGTTTTAGATAATACGACATCCGTTTTTGCACGACGTCAAGATTTGTGTAAAATGCGTTTGTCAGAACAGGGGGTGATAATATATTGACTATTGTTAATTTCGATTCAATATAGTTATTGAGTACGATTGCATCTAGTGTTGTTGCCCTGACAATAATTTCATATTCGTCGTATTGATTTGAAAATTGTATTTCCAACTGTGTGTCTATAATCCGTATATTAGGATATGTTTTATCTAGTGAAAATACCAATGTAGACGTTGTGTGTGCAAAGTAGTCCGGTAGGTATATGATAAATCCATCTTTATCAATATTTAAAATATTCCCATCATTCAATACCTTTGTAACCGTTGGACTCGTTATATATTCTTGAACGTAAATGACAAAAGGGATGTCATCATCATTAATTATTACTTCAATTGTATACTCATTGTTCGAATACGACCCATGTACGTGCAAAACCCCGTCGATAATAATAGCATTATTAAAGGGATTTGATAAGATAGTATACGTATTATGGCCTTCAAAATAGTCAGAGATATCCAGTGTATATTTACCATCTTTCAATTTCATTACTGTAACATTCTCGGAAACGGGTATGATTAAATGATTTACCAATTCATACAATTCTACATACACTATAATTTTGTACCTTGACATTGCCCCGGTTCGAAAGATTGTAAGTTGATCTCCCAACAATATAGTGTTTTGATATTGATTTGTCAATACCTTATATATGTATTCCGTGTTTTTTTCTATGACGTAATCGGATATATTTATGACTATTTTATCATTAATCAAATGTACAAGTTGTGGAGTTTTAATTTTTAGCAGATTTATATGACCACATGTTCTGTTCTGTAAAGCTAGTTCAAAGTTGATTGTACTTATAACTTGTCCGATGTAATCAGAAATAGTTGATACGTTAATAATACGCTCATCGACATGATCATATACATCTTGAACTTGAATTGCAAGATTGTTGTTTGTTTGGACTATACTGTTATAGTCGGAAACTTTTTTTAATAATCGGTATCTTATATCTGTAATAATTTCGCATTGTGTATTAAAATTGTTGGTGGTATCGAAATAACGTTGTAGTTCGTCAAGTCTAATCGAAATAAGTTTTTCGTAATCTCGCGAAATGACCATAAACTCATTAAAAGCTTCGTGTTCGTCAGATTTTTCGAACAATTGTTTTAAATCTTTCTGGACGTTTACTATATTATCATCTGCATTGTTTAAAATTTCTAACAAAAGTTCTAGTTGATTTCCAGACATATAACATATACTCAGACAAATGAATTATAAACACTTCACATCCAGTAAAATAGTTGGAAAAGCTATACCTATGTGTTCATAATTTGATTGGTCGGGACACTAGAAATCTGGTTCAGTTTTATATATATTATCTATCGGATTATCATGTTTATTTGCGAGAATGTATATTGAAAGATATGACAATGAGAATGCCAGAACAAAAATTTTCAAACAAAATATATCACGTCCCTTATTCTCCTTGTCATAAACAGTCATGTATATGTATACCAATAATACAATTCCTAACGATATAACGATTGATAGGTATAGTGTTTTATCAAAAAAACCCATTGTTTATTATACTGTGTAAATCATCTAAAAAATGTATTGATGAGACGCATTACAAAATATACTTATTTACTTATGGATTCCAGTAATTTACTTCGATACTTGTTACGCAATATCATTTTCAATACTATGTTTTTCTTAGACTCTACTTTTTCTGATTCTATTTCTTCATCTCTTTCAGACTGCGCCTTTTCTGATTCTATTTCTTCCTCTCTTTCAGATTGCGCCTTTTCTGATTCTATTTCTTCCTCTCTTTCAGATTGCGCCTTTTCTGATTCTATTTCTTCATCTCTTTCAGATTGCGCCTTTTCTGATTCTATTTCTTCATCTCTTTCAGATTGCGCCTTTTCTGATTCTATTTCTTCATCTCTTTCAGACTGTGCTTTTTCTGATTCTATTTCTTCATCTCTTTCAGATTGTGCCTTTTCTGATGCTTCTTCATTTGACTCTGATTCTTTTGTTTTTTCTCCTTTATCTAATCTTGGGATTTCCTTGAAACAGTAGAAATGTAAGACTTTTTGGATACTGTCATATACAACAGTATCCAATGTATATTCGTTCTCCTCGTAAACCAGCATGGGGTTTTTGAATAATTCTCTTGCGATTTCTATACAACATTCGTGTATTATTTCCATATCATTCTTAGACTTTGTACATAGTTGTTTCAATAATATCTTGAGTTCGTCAACTACATCTGCTAGATGTAAACATTTATTTAACAATTCATTTTTGTTCCATTTTGGGACTGTCCGTAGGATATCTTGATAATCTCTCAAACGAAACCTGTGTATGGATTTGGAACTGCTTATGCTATACATGTCGAGAAACGTTTTAGAAAGCCCTCTTTTGATTAACTGAGCTATGCATGTGGTCAATTCTTTTTGTTGCATTTTTATTCAGTCATTGAAAAAACAAATACATTTTAACGCATTTTTTTTTCAATTATAATAAAATGATCAGACAAGTGAAAACATATGTTAAGATGTTTACTAACGAAGATTATAAAGAGTACAAATCTGTCATTGGGGCAGCGACAATGGTCAAATATAACGATTCGGGAGTATTAGAGATACATAATAAAGCTAAAAAAAATATCATGAAATACACCCCCCCTGTATATAAAAATGTAAACGATTCGATTCGAAATTATTATAGTGAGTATCAAAATAAATGTGTCGAATATATCAATACTGGCAGATCGTTAGTTTTAGAAGAGATGAATTCTATATTGGACGAGATAGATGCTTTGGTTTACTATTATGTTATCATAAACTCGAAAGTAAAATTGGAAAAAGAAAGCTTGATTAGCAAGATCAGCGAATTGTATTTGCAAGTAAAAAATATAGAGGATGATTATAAAGAAATTATAGAATTACAAAACGAATTATTCGGTCAGGTTGAAAAAATGAAAATACTGGACGATATTCCCATAATCGATTTTTACATACAACATCTTCCAGAAAGGTTGGCTGATGAAGTCTTGGCCTCTAAAAAAATTACCAAACCACCTAAAAAGGAAGTACCTATAAATGACACATTTACTGCTGGTGCAAACAAGTTTATTGAAACAATTTCCCTTCCATAAATTACCGGTTAAAATCAAAACTATAGAAGAGTGTAACACAAGGAGTAACAAAAAACCATATTATATCAGCTTAAAGGATTTGATTAGTGCTATAGATAAGGACGATGAGTTAAAAGAAATATTCGGACCAAAATATAAAAAGATGACAAAGAAGGACATTTGTACTATAATGCTTCAATAAAAAAGTGAATTAAACATATATAACAACGTATATCATTAATATACAACAACGTATACCATTCCCCAAAACATCCAAAAATGTTCACTACAATTTCTTGGTGTGATGATGAAAGATGCACACTCTGTACAAAGTGTCATTACGTCAATGATAACCAAGTGACCAATAAATACATGATCGGTGACGAATGGATGTTACAAGAGTACAATGTACACAATAAATTCACAAAATTCGACACTGTTGTCTATAACAAACCACCACCGTCACCCATCGACTTTATGATGGAGTCGATGGGTGACGGTGGTGGTCATGATATCGAAGACGATATCGGTGTCGATGAATATAGAGAAGAAGACGGAGACGGATGTGAAGATGGATACGGATGTGGAGATGATACGTCTATTGCTTCCGTAGAATACGACAATAGCTTCGACTGGTTGTTTGACAACAATAAATTCATGTACACTTGAATAAATATGTATAGTACTAGTAAATTATGCTGAGCAAATTAAACCCATTAGCTTTTTTTATAGCTTTTTCTATCGGAATGTTTTTCATTTACATTGTAACGCCTCCTCCAGAGATAATTTTCAAGTTCCCGACTCCATGGAATTCAGGGAAAATAGTGTACAAAGCGGATGACAATAATACGTGTTTTGTGTACCGTGCCAAAAAAACAAGTTGCCCGATAGACTCCGACATGTTGCTACCGCAACCCATTAATGATACGTCTTAAAAATAAAATCTAAACGAGAAATAAAACATGGGACAGGTAACCGAAATAATGAACACATCTTATGGTCCTATGATAGTATCGGTTATACTCGGATTAGGTCTAGCAACAATATTCCGACGAGTTTGCGAAGACAAACAATGTATGGTTGTGAAATCACCAAATTCCGAAGAAATAGAACGATATTACTACAAAATACAAAATGATTGTTACCAATACACTCCTGAAACGGTCGAGTGTAGTACTAAAAAATAAGATACTCACTTGTCTGTTATAGAAAATTGCATTACATTTTCAAGTGTGTTCTTGTGTTGATTGACAGGTAGTGTCCTTTGCAATTTGATTTTTTCCCTGTATTTATCGATCCTGTCAATGTCAAGAGGAATATACTTTAGATTGCTAGAGATGTCAGAGTCATTAATTTCTTCAAACTGGCTGATGAGTACGGTCATCGGAGGAAAGTTTACGTGTATCGATTTTTCAGATGTATTGGTTTTCCTGAACTCATCTATCGTCATATTCCCTCCGAACATTTGGAGCATCTCTCTAGGTGGTGCTGTTTTAATTATGTTTGTGTATCCTAATCGATTACTTAGGTAATTAAGGAGATTATTCCTTTCCTCTATATGACTGTCCTTCAATTGCATTATATTGTAAGCAGATGCGCATTCTAGGCTACAAAAACAACCCATGACGTAAAACCTATTTTTATAATACTTACATGGTAACCCTATAGGAGGGGTGTCGAATTTATGACAACACCAGAAACACGCAATTGATGTGGATGTAGGCCATTCATCGTTCTTTGTCTTCTTATCAAATTCCCTCAACAATTCAACTACTCTATTGTTCCCAACCTTTTTGACATTTTCCTCCCTTTTTACGGGTTCTTCAACGACATAATCCATGTTCAATGTAGCAAAGTTTGACATGTGACACTCATTATATGCACCAACATTCACATCATTTTCGTCGATAATACAATGACCGTTTGCATTTATAACGTTTTCGTTCGTTGAGATTTTGAGTTTCAAAATGATATTGTCGTCGACATCCAGCTCTTCGTCGTTCTTTTGGTTGTCAAAAGAAAATAAAACCCTGTGTTTACGATCTGTCTTTTTTGCGGCTAAACTGTCTATAACCGCTTTTTGCTGAGTTGGGTCCTTTGGTTTCCTTCCTCTTTTTTTCTTTATTTCATCGACCATTAAATTCACTACATTAATTATTCTTTATGCCTTTTGCAGTTTTGTCTTGTAACAGCAAGGATCGCCTTGTTTGTTAGGCTTGATAATCATTTCTTTGTCTTGACATTTTCCATTTATAGGTCGTCTGATTGTTGGACACTTGGTCTGACTCTTCTTTTTATCTTCCACAGACGTTGTCAATTTATTCTCGACTATTGTGGGTTTTTTTTTAGACATTTTTTTGTAACAACATTCGTCATTATGTTTGTTTAGTTTGATAATTGTGTTCGGTTCATTACACACACCTCCTTGAGGACGGCGCTTCTTTGGACATGTCTTGTTAATAACTGCATTTTTCTGTGTTTTGTAGATTCCAATATCATCTTCTATTTCAATTGGAGACGGATGTTCCCAATCCGGGTACGGGCTTCCATTAAGTTTGTGTAGATCGCGATATAATATATGATCAAACGATACCTCTTTCAAAGCATTTTCTATTATACTCACACTTTTATATTTATTAGGAATCATTTCATCATATATTACCTCATCAACTGTCTTTGTTTCCTCATCTATAGTAGTCCTATACACGTGTATTACCACGGCTCTCCGCAAGACATCATCGGTTGGCGAGATGTCTACATGCGAACAAAATCGAATTGCACGACCCTCTATTTGCATTTTAGTTGCAAAGTTCCAAACAGGATCAAGGAGATGCATATGTTGTATGTGTTTGAAAGCTACACCTTCTCTAATGGAAGGGCTTCCAATTACCAAGCGGATTAACTTACCACTTATATTTTTCTTGCTATTTAGGACATTTTTAACATTTTCCTTGTCCTTATCCTTCATTGATCCATCCCATACAACAAAGACTTTATAATGTTTGGACTTAGCTAAAGGGTCCTTGAAATCAACCCATCCCTTACTTTTGAATGCTTCTGCTACTAGTTTGACTCCTACCTGAACAAAATTACTATATACAATATGCTTCCCTGGAAGTTTTTTGACGTTGAAGTATATACGACGAACCTTTGGACAATACTCTTTCATATTTGTAATGGCCTTGTCTATCCTTTTTTCAGAAAAAGCACTAATGCATGCCATTCGTTCTTTCATGCGGAATGCATTTTTCTCCTCATTCTTATCGTCATGATTTATTGCATCCTTGATCAGTTCAGTCTGTCTCTCACCCGCCTTCTCATTATATTCTTTGTATGTTACAATGGGATAAGATTGAGGACTAGCCCCAGGGAAGAAACTCACTCTACCCCGCATCATCTCGATTCCATCTTTTAACTTCATAAAGGGGTCCAAATTGGTCATGGGATTCATAATTTGTATCAGATCTCGGAATTGTCTGTAATTGTCGAATATTGGTGTTGCTGTCAAAAACACCAATTTACATGTAGGGTGTACGTTTTGTAACAAGAAAAGGAAAAGTATAGTATTCATACCTTTAATATTTGTTTTTTTTGTGTATCGGTTTTTTTCGACAATAGACTGAAAATCATTCTTGTCATACTTAGATATCAAGTTGTGTACTTCGTCGACTATTATGAACTTGTTTTTAGTAAAGTTGTTAGCCCATTTCTTGAGATCCGTATCCATTGCCGTTTTTCTGAAAGCTTCTATAGACATGACATCAAAACTATCATTAATTTTCTTTTTTATAACATTTTTGTTGGAATTAGAAAATTGCGACATTTCTTTGTTAGTTGTGACGCACGGTGAAAATAACTCGTCAAAAAAATTGGTACGGAGCCGAGCAGGTAAAATAACTGTCACCTTACCCCTTTTTTGGAGCTGTATATACTTAAGAGCCATCGTTATACTCGTGCATGTATTGTGGGTCACACTGAAATCTCCCAAAATAAATTTATGATTACCATCCAATGTAAAACCATAATATTTGTCAAATGGTTTTGATTCGACCGTAAACTCGTGGAGCAATGCATCCAGTATATTCTCCTTGTCGGCTTTAATATTTTTATAATGTATAATACATGGAATATCTAACATTCTTTTTCCAAATATAGCTATCTTTGTTTCGTCCTTCATATATGCTCCCAAACCCAATGATCTAGCTACATACAAAACGTCATCGCTACACATATCCAAAACCATCTCACCATCAAGATACGTTCCAAACCCATCACATAACCCTCCTAACAATGACATCCGCATATCCGTACTATTAATTTTGTACTCATTAGGAATATCACCGGATCTGTTTTTCCTACCAAATACATACGGGTGTGTATGTACATCTTGTTTTGGGAATTCAACACCTGTTCGAACAGCCATTAATTCATTTTGCAGGTCTCCTGGAAGGATGATAAAGTCACGGACCTCTATAAGGACAGGAGTATCAGTAACAATGTTATGTAACACAAGAATGTGTTCGGAATTAACAACATAAGGGTCCCCGAATTTTGGAATGATATTGTACATATTATCTTCACCCCTTCCCAAAGACAACACCGACCTCTGTGTAGAATCATCTCCCATCACTAGATCACCTACAACCACATCTTGGACCATTTTAATTGATCCATCAAACATGAGGATGGGTGTGTTTATTTGAAAACACTTTCCAGACCCTATGCGATGGTACAATAGAATACTCTGAAATTGTTCAAAATTGTCCTCCATCCATTTTTGCAAGAATAATTGATGGGACTGTAGCATAAATGTGTGATTGTTAGATACACATATTTCGTCCATTGATCGTGAATCGCGACTAAGCTTGAACCCTGTATATTTCGTAAATGTTTCCGACCGACTATCCATTTATATATTATAATAAAAAAAATGATATATGAGTATGATTCTATGACATTGTAATAATCTAACATGGGATTCGTTGAACTTTACATAGGCCCCATGTTCAGCGGGAAAACATCAATGTTATTGAGTAAAATAACACTGTACGAAAATGATATATTTGTTATTACACACGAGTCCGATACACGGTACGGGGTCAACAAAGTAATCAGTCACACTAACAAGAGCTTTGCAGCATCTGTTTCTTGTTCTTCTCTTATGCAATTAGTGCACTCAAAAGAATTGATAAAGGCATCATATGTCGCTATAGAAGAAGCTCAATTTTTCGATGATTGTGTAGAATTCGTGAAACATATTGTCAATAAACTTAATAAACATGTATTTGTTGCGGGACTAGATGGGGACTTTCAGATGAATCCGTTCCACAATGTAACGGATTTGATACCATTCGCTGACGTGGTACTAAAGCTTAATGCAAGATGTTACGTCTGCAACTGCCCTGCCCCGTTTACCAAGAGAATTATAGATTCAGACAAACTTGTCTTAGTGGGTGCTGGTGAGCTTTACAAACCCGTGTGTAGATCCCATTTTTGATCACATTAAGACGGGTTGTAAAGATGGTTCATTTGCCACAGGCGCAGAGACAGTGGCAGGCACAGCGACAGTGGCAGGCACAGAAGTGAGTGTAAATTGGGTCGGAGATCCAAATTGATCCTTGATGACCGATTTGATGAACTTTACGTCGTCTGACATGACAATTATTTGATTCAACCCAAAAGCACATGATGCTATGACAATAGCGAGGATGATGATCATAATAATAGACATTTGAAGATGAACAATATTTAAGTGCGTGAAATACAACGTAAAATTTTGTTTTTTATACTAATGTTAGAATTGTATGTGTTGATTGCACTTAGTTCAATAGGCTACGCGTTTAAAAAGTTTAATCTCCAACAAAAACCAGTAACTGTTCCGAAAATTGTCCCGCAAGCAAGAAAACCATCTATGAAAACTTTGCACGAAAGTACCCGCTTTAAAGATGTCAGGAATAAAGAAGCTGATTTAATAAAATCCCAATTCGCAAAGGATAATTATGCAATTAAAGCAGTTGAACCAGTGAAACCCGAGGAGCATGATTTTTCACACAACAATATGCATCATTTTGGTAATGTAAATCAACCTATGAACTTAGATACGCCTCTCCCAGTATTTGAACGTTTCACCGGCATATCCGAGATGGGACACAAGTCAAAAAGGGAGCAAACATCATTTTTTGAACTCAGTAGAGAGTTAGGAAATATAGGGGGTATGGAGTCATCATACAATATTGAACGAGACAGGTTAGAAAACTCGATGCATCTCAAAACCAATATATTACCATTCGACCAGGTGCGAGTTGGTCCAGGAATAAACAACGGGTTCTCTGCGAGACCCATGGACAAATTAGCACAAGAGCTTGAAACCAGACAACACATAATGCCCAAAGACGTAGACGATCTGAGGGCAGTCAATAACCCGAAAGTACAATATAGTGGAAAGGTCATAGAATCGGGAATGAAAGGAATCAAGCGCGCCGAACCTACACCAATGGCCAAGAACAAACCAGAAACGAAAGTAAAGTTGACACGTGATCACATGTTTAAAACAACTGGAGCTTTCCTTAAACCCGCACCTAAAGGTAAGATAACTGCGAAAAACACCAATAGAAACGATACGGAAGAGGGTTATGTAGGAAACCCAGCTTCTAAAGAAGGGAACACGATACAAGACAAAAACACTATTAGGCCTTCTGATCGATCTACGTCATCCTTCGGGATTGCCAATGCGTTTATGGGAAAAAGAGCCACCGACTTTGGAAAGTCATCCATCCAGGTGTACTCTAATAACCGCGATACTACAAGTGTAAGCACATATAAGGGTGGTCTGACATCAATCATAAAAGCTGCAATTGCTCCTATAACGGACATAATAAAGGTAACAAAGAAAGAAGCGTATGTCAGCCATCCTAGGACGTTTGGTCAGTTACAAGCCAACATCCCTGAAAAGGGACCAACCCGTAACACAGAGGGGTTGAAAACAACAATCAACGAAACCACATTGAACGGAACACCAAGTATGAACGTTGCTACACATGTCCCAAAGATAACTATTGGTAGAAACGACGTAGCCCGTGTCACTATAAAGGAAACAACATTACACTCATCGGCAGCAGCCAATATGAAGGGTCCGGTTTGTATAACCGTGTACGATCCAGACGATGTCGCTCGCATAACAATGAAACAAACCACATTACAGGCAAGTGAAAATATAAACATGAGGTCAAACACATACAAAGGCGCTGTATATGACGACGATGATACCATGCGCACAACTATCAAGGAAACCACACTAAGCGAGGCGGAACTGATGAACGTATCAAACATACACAAGGGAGTAGTATATAACGATGATGAAGTAGCGCGTACAACCGTCAAAGAAACCACGCTAAACGATTCTGTAAACATGAATATGAAACCAGGAGTTCAAAAAGGTGTTGTATACGACGTCGATGACACTACGCGTACAACTATCAGAGAGACAACCCTAGCAGACTCTGATTTACTTAATGTATCTAATCATGTTTACAAAGGACAAGTTTACGATCCCACTGATACAACAAGAGTGACAACAAAGGAAACAACAATGGGAGCAACTGATATATCGAACATGAGTGCTGGTGTATTTAAAGGACAAGCATACGACCCGTCGGACGTGGCAAGGACAACATTGAAAGAAACACTGTTAGATTACGAAACCCCCACATATATCAATACATCGGAAGTGCGCGGTCTTGCTATTGATGACGACGAGCGAGCGCGTACAACTGGACGCGAGACATTGCAAGAGCCAGATACAAATAGAGTGACAAGGAGGAACGTAAACGTCGGCCATGTGTTTGATGTAGACACACAACAATTACCCACTACCACAAAGGAAACTACTCTGAGCCGATCAATCAATACCAATCCCAAAATGGTGTACGAGTCCAGGCCTGGTGGTTATGCGGATGCCAATATGAATGACAAGGAAACCGAGCGAGAAGACTATGGGGACTCTGAACATTACGGTACCGGTACTGCAGCGGCCAATGGAGATGGTTATAAGGTTGCTAATTTCGAGGCCAAGGAAACTAATAAGGAAACGACTACAGACGAGTATTTCGGAAGCGGTCAAGGGAAGGATACGAAACAAATGTCATACGCCGATATTTATAACACCACAATAAATGAATTGAGGCAGGAAACCCTTGTTACCAGGCAACCGACAGCAATAGGTCGAAAGGTGACATATAGTAAGGATGATGTCAATGTCGATACGCGCAAGGAGACTTTAGAATATGATGTAACGGATTTCTTCGAGGATATTCAGAGACCAACCGTTTCTGACAGGGATATGTTACCCAGCGACACACGGGATACGTATGTTGAAAAAGATGTAGGTTTGGATACGTCTATAATGAAACAACTGAATGACAATCCTTACATGAATCCTATAGATATATAGACATATTGTAAATGCTAATTGTTATTGTTACAATACTTGTGCTTTTGGCGTTGATACATTCAATGGACTCTGCGCTTTATGAGAATTACCGCGATGATATATGTGTAATTGATACGTCACTTATTCATGAGCAATGGATCAATGAGCAGTTCAGAGTGCAAAGAATCAAGAAATGTAAGCTTATATATGGCGACACAATGACAATGAATAATCTGAAACAATACGAAATAAGCTATATATCAACACATCAGCGTATTGTCACATTGTTTGCAAAAAATGATGGGATGGGTTTAAACGTAACAGAATTATCTGACTATGTTTATCAAAACAAGCTATCCGTCATAGATGTATGGGTCAGGACAGCCGTAGAAATGGATGTTGCCAAAGTTATTTTTGCGTCGACATTACCAGGTATAGATTTACGTATTCAATATACGACAAATCCATTATCTAAGAGTGGTATATATTGTCTATTGATAGATTTAAAGGACCAAATACTTGAATACGTACGTACTATACCGTCTACAATGTTGACGTATGACAAAATGGATAAAAATAAAAGTCGATACTTTATTCCCTTTCATGAGACGACCATGGTAGACGTGGCAAGCATTTTCGGAATGAAAAGTACGGATGGAAAGAGAACTATATGTGTGTCCTTTACATATTGCATATGGTCATTGGTTACTGTAAAATATACAGCACCCGTCAAACAAGACGATGGGCTTGACAAAGTGGGGTTTTTAGATCAATTTTTCAAGGTCTCTAAGTATCTGATAGCATTAGCCGAAAAACAATACAGCAGCCGCGCGAAAGACTTAGGACCTTTACAAGAAAAAAAATACAATAAGATAGTTTTCAAGGAAAATGACTACATGATCATTAATGCAAAAACGCAACTACCAAAAGGGTATGTTTGGGTTTCAAAGGGCAATGACATTTATGAAAATGCATTCCAGGTTTCATCCAAGAATTCTGAATTTACGCAAATAGATCAATACAACGTCGTTGTGCTTGTTGACAATGTCCCATCCCCTTATTATTTGGTATACTTTAAAGATCTGAAAAGGATGGGTCGAATAATCAAAAGAGATAGTCAAAATGTTGCGAGTGTCTTGTTGACGGACCTTGTTGACGGAAAAGATCCAGATAATATGTATATCCAAAAATACAAGTGTATAACAAACGACAAGCATGAGTATGATTTCCAATGCAAAGAAGAAAATGGAGACGTATGGGACAGACCATGCATGAATGACTTTGAATGTCCATTTTACAACATGGATATCAATAGAGGTGGGTGTATGATGTCCGGGTACTGCGAGCTACCCATTGGAGTTGAGCCTATAGGATTTAGGAAACACGATACTAACACGAAACCTTTTTGCAACGATTGTCCAGACAAAATAAATAATCCATATTGTTGCAAGGAGAATAGCGAATTCTCTTTCCCACAAAATATCTAATAACCAGAACCGTCATCTTCTATTTCACCATCATCCGGGTCCTCTCCCACCCAAGTCATGGGAATGGTGTCCGGATCCTCTACCAAAATAGCACCATCAACGTCTATATCATTGTTTTTCATCAAATCCATAATGTCTTTTGCCCGATTTTGTATTTTATCCATGTAATCCAGATCCAAACCTGTCTTGTCTTTTACGGTCCGGAAAATATTTCTATCCTCTTGGCTCATCCGTTCCATTTTGCGCATGAGTTCTTGCTTTACATTTTCCCTTTGTTTTTCGTACTCCACATTGAGTTCATCAATGTCTATATAATTCACATCCATTATATGACATATTTTTGTCATTAACAATGTTACAAACCCATCCATACTGTTTAGCCTCATCGTATATTCCCCTATTTCAACACCTGTAATACCCAGTAATACTTTTAAGATTACGTAATTGTAAAACAATATAACTTTGTATATGCTTTCAGTATCATGTACGAACTTGGTATGAATATTAGCAAACGATCGGTTCAATACGGTACTCACTGTGGCAGCATCTTTGTTCTCCCTCAATAGGTTGATCAAATGCATGGTTTCCTTGTCAATAAGATAGTTAATAATGACATCTCTGTCCTTTGACGGTATGAATGTTTTAGACTCTATATGACGACTGTCCACCTTATAATTATTTACACCTCTACCTAGTATCGTGGGCAATACTGTCCTTGCAATTTTTTCGAATATAATCTTTACTACATGGGGATCTCTATATCTATCCTCTTGGTGTATGAAAACCTCATGCCATATATTTTTTTGTTCCTCATTTGATTTCAAAGATTTTATGAGTTGTTGCCATTTCATTGTCACTAGGGATGACATGTCGTTCCAGGCACTGTCATTGAAATCTTTAATAATATTTCGCAATATATCATCATTGCGGAACAAGTCATTCGATTCACAAAATAATGTTATAAAATTTTGGAAAGTGGACAGGTGTGTATCTCCTTGTTCAACTTGACCGGTTATGATGTGGTGATTTATTTGTTTAATAGGAGGGATTGTTACATCCATTATAGAGGTTTGTGGCGGCATGACAAATTTGATAGATTTAACAATGGAAATGTTTTTTCGTTTTACTATTTTATTTGATAATAATTCGTCTATTTCACTAATACAACACGAATTGACATGAGGGTGTGCTTGCCTGTTCATTATAAGATCATCTGCTTTCACAAGAGAGAAGGTGTCTTGAATAGTTTTAAGGTTAGGGCGGAATCCGTAAAAATTCTCAAAATGTTCGTTCTTACGTTTTTTGGAAGCATCCATTGAGTTTTTAGCATCTTCCAAAAACTCTTTATAATGTGATTTCTGCTCAATTACATTATCTATATGTTTCACAACCTCTGCCTCTATATTTGTCTTGCTTAGTCTCTCCTTTGCTAATTTGAAAGGACCGCTAACAGCTGACAATTTTGATACGATACATACAAAATACTTGATAAGCGATTTGGGATTGTCATCAAAAGGGTATCCTAGATAAGAAAATGTATTGTTACACGCCTCTATTGAAATCGGTTTGATATTGATAGTAGGAATATTCATTTGGATATACAATACAAAAAATGCAATCACCATAGTTATTGTCTTTGCGTAATATTCTGACATGTACTCGTTCTCAACCGCGGTCAACCGTTTCTTTGTCATTTCTTCGAGTTTCGCCTTATCTATAGACTGATTCTTGTTTTTCATTATTTGTACTTGTACCCGGAGTGCGCGCTCTTTTTCGTTCAGCACTTCTTTCAGTTTTTGAAAATCATTATATTTAGATATTTTGTACAACAATATTCTTAGACTAGAAACGTCTATTGTAATGCTAAAGAGGTCTATAAACAATTTAACCACAATTCCAACAGGTTCTTCAAATATATTAGATATGTCTTCGTCGATTATAACCTCGTTTGTCGTATCCATCATCTCATATGTATTCATATTCTCAGGAACCTCGACAAGTTCGTCAACTTCTTCATCATCTCCTATCATTTTGGTATAATCTATTGTGTTCACATAATTACATTCTCGTAAGATATTGCCGTTGCTAACATATTTACCCAGTAGCAATTGTTTATTAATATCATTCCTCAATTCTTGATGATACGTTTCTATATTTGTAGAGACATCTTTGATAATTCGATTAGACTCTCTCTCATTGTTCACTATATTTAAGTGATCCAAGTATTTCATGTTGACGCCGTACTCGTTCCTTGGAAACACAGCATATTTATCGTTATCATCGCCTTTCCTCCAATAACCCTTTGTCATAGTATACAATCTGTTGGATTTTTGCACTAATGCCGTTTTGTCATTTTCAACATTCGCCTCTATCATCATGTTATACGTATCGTCAAACACAAAATCTGTATCAGAGATGATGTTTGTATGTTTATAGGTCTTTTTTGTATTTTCCGTTCTATGGATTTTGGTGAACTTAGAAGGATATCTTTTCAACATGATATTTAGAGCATACGCATACATCATATGTTTGTTGTTAGACAAGTGGTTAAATCGCGACATGTCGCCATCAACATATGTGTCATTTAATATATATTTGTCAAAGTATTTTGAAAATATTTTTTATTATTCTGAAACATCAAAACATTGACATTGGATATAGAATTACTTTGTACATTGCCTTTTTCAATGGGAGGAGGTTTGTATTTTTTTTCTGACTTTATCTTGTTCTTGATTTTATCTATTATAGCTATACCACTTTCTTTTCCATATGGAAATTCGCCAAACAATGTCTTAACATCGTTGAAATTTTTCAGATTGTCAATTTCAGGGAAAATGTTTGCCCCCTCACGCACGTTAGGAAAAAATATATTCTTCAGTGTTACAGGGGACATAGGATCTTCATCTAGAACAAATACCCAATTGCTATTGAATAACATCCGTTTACTATATGATTCTCCTTCATAACTAGACCCGTATACAAAACAATTATTGACTGATAAATCGACAGAGCTAAAATCAAACAACCTGGATCCTATTCTTATATGGATTATATATTTGTCTATTTTCTCTACTACACCTTTTGAAACAATTTGCGTACTTCCATCTATGACTTCACCGACATTAAAATATACAGTTACATTGTCGTCATCTCGCAATGAGTTAATGTTGTTAAAATATTCGTCGACATTGAAAGTATGCATATCATCCCTTGTTCCATCTATCTTCCCATAGTAAACAAATCCTCGGAATACAAACACATCACCTTCGTCAATCATTTTCTTACCAGATTGGGGATTTAGAAATGTGGGTCCTATTACCCTTAATGGTTCAATTATTTGGTCATTTTCATTAATTATCATAGTATCTGTATCGTTATTGAATTTGGTTAACCATTTCGGATCAACGTCAGCTGGAATCTTGAAGGTACGCGCATGTTCTATTGATCTAGCCTCCGATACAAATAACGATTCTGAACTAGCAATCAAGAATTGTCTTTCCTGTAAATATTCCCATAATATTTCTTCATTTTCGTTAGCTTTTACAACATCAGCTACCTTAACTGGTTCGACAAAGAGTAATGGAAATATATTTTTTTCAATTAAAGGATATATAGACTCGTCACAAGCAATGTATGGATGTTCCATTTCATTCCGTAGAATGGTTAATATGTTCTGAAAATACTGATCATAGTACGACATCTTGCCAAAAAAAACATTAAAGTCTAATTTTATTAAATCTTTTAACTCATTGCAAATTTTTTCGTCGGTATATTCCTTTAATTCCTCCGCATAATTAATTTTTTGTATATTGATAACCAAATCCCCCTCTTCTACAAATCCTTGGAGATCAAACATTTCCGAATTTATGGATGACTCGGATGACTCTGACATTATAGATGACTCGGATGACTCTGACATTATACTTTCTTCACACAAAAATATTATTACATCCACATCTTATTTTTAAACATCACATCAGTCATTCATTTAATCCATTTCTTAGCTACCGGTTTATTATTCACCTCTACTGGTTTCATAGATACCGGTTTATTTACTACCGGTTTTTATAGCTACTTCATTGTCAGAATCATCAAATTACTTCTTCTTCACCTCTGTAGGTTTCTTAGCTGCCGGTTTCTTAGCTACCGGTTTTTTAGCTATTTCATCGTCAGAATCATCTTCATCGTCAGAATCATCTTCATCGTCAGAATCATCAATTGGCTTCTTCTTCACCCCTGTAGGTTTCTTAGCTGCCGGTTTCTTAGCTGCCGGTTTCTTAGCTACCGTTTTTTAGCTACTTCATCGTCAGAATCTTCATCGTCGTCAGAATCATCTTCATCGTCAGAATCATCAATTGGCTTCTTCTTCACCCCTGTAGGTTTCTTAGCTGCCGGTTTCTTAGCTGCCGGTCTCATAACTACATTGACTTCATCGTCAGAATCTTCATCGTCAGAATCATCAATTGGCTTCTTATTCACCTCTGTAGGTTTCTTAGCTACCGGTTTCTTAACTACACTGACTATATCTTCGTCAGTATCATCAACTGGCTTCTTCTTCACATCTGCAGGTTTCTTAGTTACCGGTTTCTTAGCTACTGGTTTCTTAACTACATTGACTTCATCGTCGTCAGTATCATCAATTGGTTTCTTCTTCACATCTGCAGGTTTCTTAGTTACCGGTTTCTTAGCTACTGGTTTCTTAACTACATTGACTTCATCGTCGTCAGTATCATCAATTGGTTTCTTCTTCACATTTGCAGGTTTCTTAGTTACCGGTTTCTTAGATACTGGTTTCTTAACTACATTGACTTCATCGTCGTCAGTATCATCAATTGGTTTCTTCTTCACATCTGCAGGTTTCTTAGTTACCGGTTTCTTAGCTACCGGTTTCTTAACTACACTGACTTCATCGTCGTCAGTGTAGTTAACTGGCTTCTTCTTCACCTCTACCGGTTTCTTAACTACCGGTTTCTTAACTACTACCGGTTTCTTAACTACACTGACATCATCGTCAGAATCTTCAATTGGCTTCTTATTAACCTCTACCGGTTTCTTAGCTACCGGTTTCTTAGCAACTGGTTTCTTAGCAACTGGTTTATTAACTACACTGTTTTGATCATCATCGTCAGAATCTTCGTCATCGTCAGAATCATCATCTGGCTTCTTATTAACCTCTACCGGTTTCTTAGCTACTGGTTTCTTAACTACACTGACTTGATCATCGTCGTCAGAATCTTCTTCGTCGTCAGAATCTTCTTCGTCGTCTGAATCATCAACTGATTTCTTTACTTCTCCATTCGTTAGATAGACGGATGCTTCACTGTCGAATGAATTGCGTAGGTCTATGATATACTTTTTAGTAGTTTCCAGGATTGTTTTGAGAAGTTTCGATGCATCTTCGTCTTCATCCGTGCATTTAATTTTAATGACCATGTCAGTTTTTAACGGATGTGGTACGTTATACCCAACGTACTCTACCTTTTTATCACCACGTTGATGCGAATGGGTGTTGTAAATTGCACATTGTAGCATATTTCCAATGGTGTGATCTTGATTGGCAAATACAAATATATGCATTCCGTTCTGCAACATATCGTGCTTGATGCCATCAAAGTTATCAATTAAAATGTCGAATTTAGACATTAACAATTCGATACCATTGTAGAATAACTGACACGGGTGAAGCCCCGACTCTGATTCTATTTTGAATATGAAGGCATTGGCTTCATTATATTCATTTGTATGATATAATCTCTGTCTTCCAATTGTGTCAAATTTATGGAGAAGCATTTCATCTGTAATTGTGGACCTTTCATTCTGTACCTTTTTCTCGTCCACAAGGTTCTCAAATGCGCATTGGCTGACAGGACACCATCGGACATGCTTTTGGGCGATATCCAAACGGCATTTGAATCTGACGTGAAGACTTTGCCCTTCCTTGTCGTTTTTGACTGAGGGTTTTAGCCTGACAATAACAGGATAATACTCATTATCAGGATTGGGTTTGAAAGATGGGAATAGTTGCCTATGAAAATCTTCTCCGTAAAGAGTACCAGATTCGTCGTATATTTTGATATCTTCAGTGGTAACATTGATAATTGTTTTTTCTTTGTTAGACACATCTATAACAAACGTATAATCGTCTTGGTCGAAGTTTTTGATGATTTCGTGAGGAAAGTATATGGGAAGTAATGATATCCTGTGTCCTAGGAACTCATTGTGTAGCGATGTATTATTGTTGACCATATCAATATCGTTTTCATTGATATCATACGGATCAAATGCGATTGCCGCGTGTGGTATTTCAGACAAAATGATTCTGCGGAGTCCGTTAACGATACTCAAGTCAACATCCGAAATGTGGAATGTTGTTGACTTATCAACTACTTCGAATTTTGAGAATGGAACCATTGTTAAAGTTATTCAGTCTGATCTTTATATCATTTTTTTTGTCGTTCATATATGATAAAAAATCAAATAGTAATGAATAATAATGAAAAACCTTGATATTATATACCTATTTTACAGTGAATACTGTGAATATTGTATAGAAGTACTCGAAATTATAAAAAAATTCAAATTGGATTATATAAAACTTGTATGCGTGGATAGGGAAGAAAAACTACCACAAGTAGTGGATAGAGTTCCGTTGGTGATAACATCCCAAAACAAAATAATTGTTGATGATGAAGTCATATCATATCTGACAGAATTGCATCGTAAATCACTAGACTCCATTAGTGCTCTCGTGGATGACCAAAGTTCTTCTTTTTCTTTTATAGACGAGGACGAAGAGAAAAAGGAGGTGGTGAATCGAGGATTCAACTTTATAGGAGATTCTTCTAGTGATAATTGTGAAAACAATAAAGACATAAAGTCTATGACAAACATAGAGACTCAGAAAAAAGGTAAAATAGATCAGAGCGAGATAGACAAATATACAAAAGAACGGGATAATGATTGTACACAAATGAAAAGATAACCCGGACAATTATATCAAAATGAAAAGTACATAAAGGAATTGCAAATTATTTGGAGTAATATCAGATGTCTCATACCAAACTTAAAATCATTTTCAATAAAATTCACGCGTCTTTTATTGATGAGTTGAACAAAGCTACTTCTAATGAATTTAAACACGGAGATTCGTATGATATACTATACAAATCTCTGGACATCGATAAACTTGTTGTATCAGATCCTTCGACTCTGAATATTAGTGATTTCAAAGACCTTGAAATCCTCGAAAATATAAAGGTGTGTTCATTTATAGACAAGATATCCTCATTGAATTCGGTGCGGATATTTTTTGTGTATGTCATTATATTGGGATCCATCATTGAACAAATTGAAACCTCTGAGGATGATGACGATTTCATTTCTGCATTACAAAATGCCCGCAACGGAAAAGAATCGACATACCAGTCCGAAAATGACAAAATTAATGTGATGCTTCATAATATATTCAGCTTGTCAAAAACCGGTGAGAAAACCCCTTACAAGTCAGACGGTGACAAAGAGAAATCAGACGGTGACAAAGAGAAATCAGACGGTGACAAAGAGAAAGGAGACGGTAGCAAAAACAAGGATAGTGAAAAGGACGATAAGCCAAATATCGACATGTCATTTGTTGAAAATAGCAAAATAGGAAAGTTAGCAAAGGAAATATCTGAGGAACTGGACTTTAGCTCCATAACAAATATGGATGACATTTCAAAGTTTATGGATCCAAAGAATAATTTTATCGGGGATATCGTTAGCAAGGTAGGGACTAAGATTCACAGCAAACTAAGCAACGGAGACATTAATCAAGAGGATCTTTTGTCTGAAGCTTTTGGGTTGATGAATTCATTTGGGGGAAAGGTCCCAGGAAATATGGGTGATATCTTTAACAATCCCATGATGAAAAACATGTTGGCTGGATTGGGTAAAGGAGGAGGTAAACCATCATTAAATAATGGCAAGATGCGTCAAATGAGTGCGAGAGAGAGGCTTAAGACAAAACTGAAAGAAAAAGCATAACTATAACATGCTATAAATAAATAATGATTTGGTACGAAAACATTTGGTTCTTTCTTGACTACAAAAAGCTGGGATGTTTCTTCCCGTCCGCTGAAATGAAATTAGACGAGCAATTGAATTGTATTATGCGATTTACGATATATTTTGTGATATCATTGCTCCTACTGACACAAAACATAAATTATTTGTACATTTTAATATTTGTTTCCTTCATCACGGTACTTATACACAACGTGGATAATTCGGATATAGTCAAAGAAAAGGAGTTGTTTGACAAACTAAATATTACAAGGGATAATCATACAAATCACACGTACAAACCTTCTGAAGATAACCCTTTTATGAATGTCATGCCTGGTGATTACAAAAAGTTTCCTAACCGTCCGCCAGCAGGAACATGGACGGATAAGAATGTCAGACACAATGTGAATTCTAAGTTCGAGGGGGGATTGACCCGTTCGAAAAATGACATTTACAAGAAAAATGCTAGCGATAGGCAATATTATTCGATGCCATCAACAACTATTCCAAATAATCAGGAGGGGTTTGCAAAGTGGTTATACAACAACCCTAACCAAACATTCAAGGAATCTCATTTGGGATTCAGAGCTTAGTCGACAGTAGGATCTTTATTTTTTCAAAACATTTCGATACAAATCTGAAATGTCTTATGCTACGCCGGGATATTAGGGCGATATCTCAATGGTTTCGGTCGATGCGACACTCAATAATAACTTGCATGATACTTGTTTATAAATTCACAGGATTAATTAAGGAATGAATGTTAAGTTTTATTGAGTGTATTCATATTTATTTCGACTTAAAAATTTACCACTAACTAAGACGAATTCCACAACCACCGCGAGCTTTTACATAATGGCTTTAATTCATTCAATACGGCTTAAAGGGTAAATCAGGGAGTATATTAGAATTCAAATGAAAAAAAATTACGATTTTGATTTACTAGATCGAGAATACCACATCGAGTTTGCTTTTGGTTGTCGGCATAAAGATAGTCAGAAAGGATCTTGGGACAGAGCATTTGTTGTAGTCAAAGAATTTGGAAATCCCTCCATCACAGCTAGCTATTTCGACAATGGAATGGATTTTATTGGACACCCAAAATCAGTCAATCAAGCTATTAAGGATTATAATAGATATATTGAAATGAAAGATTGGATTCGTATGAATGTTACAGATATTGAAAAAACTTCCGGTGTAACTATCAATCCAGACACTGCCATTTGTCCAACAATGTATAATACAAATCATCAAATTACCAAATGTATCGGCGCGACTGTCATTTTATGCATTGTTATTGGGTTCGTCGGTTCTATTACAATCAATAATAACTTTCATAATATTTGTTTATAAATTCACAGGGGCTTTAGGAATGAAACAAGTATGTTAAGTTTTATACTTGTATTCGTATTGAATGTCGTTTCATTCAATAAGTTTGTTGAATTCGTGTAATAGTCTCCTTTGGCATATTATGTGTTTTGGGTTTGTATTGACATGTCTCCATGTTTTCTGTATAGTTGTTGCTGCTCTCCACCTTCTTACTATATTGTAAATGTCTGTGTCTGAAAGTAAAATGTTCGGGTTCATGCTTAATTGCCCCCAATCCCATAGTTTGTCTGGGTTATTCGTCACAATATCCATTGTGATGTTCGGGTTTGTACTTATCCATCTCCAGTTCCATGGTATGTCTGTATTCTCTTGTATTATGTCCCAATTGATGTTTGGGTTTATACTAACACCTATCCAGTCCCATGGTTTGTTCGTGTTAGCCTGTACGATGTCAAATGTTATGTTTTTGTTTGCGCTTAATCCATACCAGTTCCATGGTTTGTCCGGATATGTCTGCACGATGTCAAATGTTATGTTTGGGTTAGCACTGATATAATACCAGTCCCATGTTTTGTCCGGATAGGCATGTACAATGTCAAATGTGAATTTTGAGTGCCTGCTTATCAGAACACCGCCCCATGTTTTGTCCGGGTTCGATTGAACAATATCCCACATGATATTGGGATTTGTATTCAATTGAACCCAGACCCATGGTTTGTCTGGGTTATCGAGTACAATATCCAATGTGATGTTTGGATTTGTACTGATAGCAAACCAGTCCCATGGTTTGTCTGGGTATGTTTGTATAATATTCCAAGTGATGTTTGGGTTAGAACTGATATAATACCAGTTCCATGGTTTGTCTGGGTTATTGAGTACAATGTCCAATGTGATGTTTGGATTTGTACTGATAGCATACCAGTTCCACGGTTTGTCTGGTTTAGCTTGTATAATATCCCACGTCATCCTTTTGTTCCAGCTCAAGTTGTTCCAGTCCCACTTGTGTTCAGCGCAGTTGATCCGGTTCATTACCAAGTTATGTATTTCTGTAGATAAAACCGACTTCATATTTTGTATATAAATTGTATATGTAATGTATACTTGCAATGAATGGCTCTTCTATTTTTAACTGTTTTTTTGTTGTGTATCTTGGGTAAATCGAACCATAGACTCTATGTTTCTTTAAGCCTCCTAAATTTATCCTAGTATAAAAGAAGATATATCTTTTTTCTTTTACATAACTGTGTAACTATTGTACAGCGGTTCTTATTGAGTTGCATTATTCATTCAATAAGTTTGTTATATTCGTATAATAGTCTCCTTTGGCATATTTTGTGTTTTGGGTTTGTGTTTGCTTGTCTCCATGTTTTCTGAATAGATGTTGCTGCTCTCCGCCTTCTTACTATATTGTAAAGGTCAGTGTCTGACAACCATATATTTGAGTTTTTGCATAATTGTCCCCAGTTCCATGGTATGTCTGCGTTGCTCTCTACAATGTCACTAGTGATGTGTAGGGTTCTACTACATCCATACCAGTCCCATGGTTTGTCTGGATTGTTTTGTATAATATCCCAAGTTACATTTGGGTTAATACTTAATCCATTAAAGTCCCATGGTTTGTCTGGATTGTTTTGTATAATATCCCAAGTTACATTTGGGTTTCTGCTTAATCCACCCCAGTTCCATGGTTTGTCCGGGTTAGCTAGTACAATACTCCATATGATGTTTGTGTTTGCACTGACAGCAAACCAGTTCCATGGTTTGTCTGTGTTTGCTTGTATAATGTCCCAATTTACATTAGGGTTCATGCTTAAGTAATACCAATTCCATGGTTTGTCTGGGTTAGCTTGTACAATGTCAAATGTGATGTTTTTGTTTGTATTGATAACATCCCAATCCCATGGTTTGTCCGGGTTAGCTTGTACAATGTCCATTGTGATGGTTGGGTTCTCACTTAACAAAAACCAGTTCCATGGTTTGTCTATGTTTGATTGCACAAACTCCCAAGTGACGTTTGGATTAGAACTGATATAATTCCAGTCCCATGGTTTGTCAGGATTAGCTTGTACAATGTCCATTGTAATATTAGGGTTCATGCTTAATCCTATCCAACTCCATTGTTTGTGTGGGTATGATTGTATAATATCCCACGTCAGTCTTTTGTTCCAGCTGAAGTTGCTCCAGTCCAATTTGTTTTCAACACATTTGATCCGTTTCATTACCAAGTGATGTATTTCTGTTGATATCACCGACTTCATATTAAAATATGTATTTTTTGTTTACAATGTAAACTTCTTTTTTTTAATTGTTTTTCTGGATCTTGAAAAACACTGGTTATGTTTAAATTGCAGTGTTATGAAAAAAAGGTGGAGCAAGATGAAATATTGGAGTTTCCCTTAAGTCCCAGTTTTTTCAGTTGAGAGTTGATTTCATCAAATACATTTAAATGGGCGTTCATTCAATCAAGTTGTTGAATTCGTGTAATAGTCTCTTTGGCATATTATGTGTTTTGGGTCCGTGTTTGCTTGTCTCCATGTTTTCTGTATAGTTGTTGCTGCTCTGTGTCTTCTAATTATATTGTAAATGTCTAGGGTTGATAATAGCATACTCGGGTTCGTGCTTAAGTTCCGCCAGTCCCATGGTTTGTCAGGGTTATTTTCTACAATATTCCATGTGATGTTGGGATTTATACTTAATCCTTTCCAGTTCCATGGTTTGTCTGGGTTACTCAATACAATGTCCCAAGTGATGTTTAGGTTCCCACTGATATTATACCAATTCCATGGTTTGTCCGGATAGGTTTGTACAATATCCCAAGTTACATTTGAGTTTATACTGAATCCATTAAAGTCCCATGGTTTGTCCGGATTGTTTTGTACCATGTCAAATGTGATGTCTGGGTTCATGCTTAACAAATACCAGTTCCATGGTTTTTCTGGGTTGTCTTGCACAATGCCCTTAGTGATGTTTGGGTTTTTACTTAATCCACTCCAGTTCCATGTTTTGTCTGGGTTAGCTTGTACAATATCAAACGTGATGTTTCTGTTTGCACTGACAGAATACCAGTTCCATTGTTTGTCTGGGTATGTTTGTATAATATTCCATGTTATATTAGGATTTGCACTTAATCCACCACAGTCCCATGGTTTGTTCGGGTTAGCTAGTACAATATCCCAAGTTAAATTATAGTTCTCACTTAACAAATACCAGTTCCATGGTTTGTCTATGTTTGATTGCACAAACTCCCAAGTGACGTTTGGATTAGAACTGACATAATTCCAGTTCCATGGTTTGTCAGGATTAGCTTGTACAATGTCCATTGTAATATTAGGGTTCATGCTTAATCCTATCCAATTCCATGGTTTGTGTGGGTATGATTGTATAATATCCCATGTCAGTCTTTTGTTCCAGCTGAAGTTGCTCCAGTCCAATTTGTTTTCAACACATTTGATCCGGTTCATTACAAAGTTATGTATTTCTGTAGATATCACCGACTTCATATTTTGTATCTAAATTGTATATGTTTGATAATATACTTGCAATGAATGGCTCTTCTATTTTTTAACTGTATTGTGTTGTCTATCTTGTGTAAATCGATTAAACCATAGACTCTTCTTTAAGCCCCCCTAATTTTATCCTTGTCTAAAAGAAGATATTTCTTTTTCTTTTACAAACTGTGTAACTATTGTTCAGCGGTTCTAATTGAGTTGCATTATTCATTCAATAAGTTTGTTATATTCGTATAATAGTCTCCTTTGGCATATTTTGTTTTTTGGGTTTGTGTTTGCTTGTCTCCATGTTTTCTGTATAGTTGTTGCTGCTCTCCGCCTTCTTACTATGTTACAGATATCTGTGTCAGAAAGTATCATACCCGGGTTCATGCTTAAGTTCCGCCAGTCCCATGGTTTGTCAGGGTTATTTTCTACAATATTCCATGTGATGTTGGGATTTATACTTAATCCTTTCCAGTTCCATGGTTTGTCTGGGTTACTCAATACAATGTCCCAAGTGATGTTTAGGTTCCCACTGATATAATACCAGTCCCATGGTTTGCCCGGATTGTTTGTACTATGTCTAATGTTATTTTTTCGTTCGTGCTTAAGAAATACCAGTTCCACGGTTTGCCTATATTCGCTTGTAAGATGTCTAATTTGATATTTGTGTTCTTACTGATAGAAAACCAGCTCCATGTTTTGTCTGTATTAGCCTGTATAATGTCCATTGTGATGTTTGGGTTTTCACTTAATCCATTCCAATCCCATGGTTTGTCTGGGTTGGCTTTCACGATGTCCCAAGTGACGTTTGGGTTTCTACTCAAACAATACCAATCCCATGGTTTGTCAGGGTTACTTGAGACAATGTCCCAAGTGATGTTTAGGTTCCCACTGATATTATACCAATTCCATGGTTTGTCTGGATATGATTGTATAATATTCCATGTTATATTAGGATTTGCACTTAATCCATCACAGTCCCATGGTTTGTTCGGGTTAGCTAGTACAATATCCCAAGTTAAATTATAGTTCTCACTTAACAAATACCAGTTCCATGGTTTGTCTATGTTTGATTGCACAAACTCACAAGTGACGTTTGAGTTAGTACTGATATAAGTCCAGTTCCATGGTTTGTCAGGATTAGCTTGTACAATGTCCATTGTAATATTAGGGTTCATGCTTAATCCTATCCAACTCCATGGTTTGTGTGGGTATGATTGTATAATATCCCACGTCAGTCTTTTGTTCCAGCTGAAGATGCTCCAGTCCAATTTGTTTTCAACACATTTGATCCGGTTCATTACAAAGTTATGTATTTCTGTAGATATCACCGACTTCATATTTTGTATCTAAATTGTATATGTTTGATAATACTTGCAATGAATGGCTCTTCTATTTTTTAACTGTATTGTGTTGTGTATTTCTTGTTATGAAAAAAAGGTGGAGCAAGATGAAATATTGGAGTTTCCCTTAAGTCCCAGTTTTTTCAGTTGAGAGTTGATTTCATCAAATACATTTAAATGGGCGTTCATTCAATCAAGTTGTTGAATTCGTGTAATAGTCTCTTTTGGCATATTATGTGTTTTGGGTCCGTGTTTGCTTGTCTCCATGTTTTCTGTATAGTTGTTGCTGCTCTGTGTCTTCTAATTATATTGTAAATGTCTAGGGTTGATAATAGCATACTCGGGTTCGTGCTTAAGTTCCGCCAGTCCCATGGTTTGTCAGGGTTATTTTCTACAATATTCCATGTGCATGTTGGGATTTATACTTAATCCTTTCCAGTTCCATGGTTTGTCTGGGTTACTCAATACAATGTCCCAAGTGATGTTTAGGTTCCCACTGATATTATACCAATTCCATGGTTTGTCCGGATAGGTTTGTACAATATCCCAAGTTACATTTGAGTTTATACTGAATCCATTAAAGTCCCATGGTTTGCCCGGATTTGTTTGTACTATGTCAAATGTTTTTTTCGTTCGTGCTTAAGAAATACCAGTTTCCACGGTTTGTCTATATTCGCTTGTAAGATGTCTAATGTGATATTTGTGTTCTCACTGATAGAAAACCAGCTCCATGTTTTGTCTGTATTAGCCTGTATAATGTCCATTGTGATGTTTGGGTTTTCACTTAATCCATTCCAATCCCATGGTTTGTCTGGGTTGGCTTTCACGATGTCCCAAGTGACGTTTGGGTTTCTACTCAAACAATACCAATCCCATGGTTTGTCAGGGTTACTTGAGACAATGTCCCATGTAATGATCTGTTTCATGCTTAACCAATACCAATTCCATGGTTTGTCTGGGTTGGCTAGCACAGTGTCCCAAGTCAAGTTTGGGTTTACACTCAACCCATACCAATTCCATGGTTTGTCTGGGTTATTCTTGACAATGTCCGAAGTGATGTTGGGGTTTACACTTAACCTAATCCAATCCCATGGTTTGTCTGGATTGGCTTGCACAATGTCAAATGTGATGTTGTGATTTACACTAAGTCCATCCCAACTCCATGGTTTGTGTGGGTATGTTTCGACAACTTCCCATGTTACGTTCGGGTTCCAGCTTATAACATTCCAATGCCATCTGTTTTCTCCGCATTTGACACGGTTCAATATGTGTTTATGTATTTCTGTTGAAAACACCGACTTCATATTAAAATATGTATTTGTTGTTCACTATGTAAACTTTTTTTTTTTAATTGTTTTTCTGAATCTTGAAAAGCACTGGTTGTGTTTAAATTGCAGAGTTATGAAAAAAAGGCAGATTCTAAATCAGATTGTTTCCTTCAAGATGAAATGATGGAGTTTCCCTTAAGTCCCAGTTTTTCAGTTGAGAGTTGATTTCATCAAATACACATTGAAATGGGCGTTCATTCAATCAAGTTGTTGAATTCGTGTAATAGTCTCCTTTGGCATATTACGTGTTTAGGGTTTGTATTGACATGTCTCCATCTTTTCTGTACAATTGTTGCTTGCTCTCCGCCTTCTTACTATGTTGAGATATCTGTGTCATAGTTCATACCCGGGTTTCACTGCTTAAGTTCCGTTTTTTCCGCCATTCCCATGGTTGTCCGGGTTATTTTTCTTCACAATTTCCATGTGATGTTTGGGATTTAATACTGTAATCCTTTCCAGTTGCCATGGTTTTCTGGGTTCCAATACTGTCCCAAGTGATGTTTTAGGTTCCCACTGATATAATACATTCCCATGGTTGCCCGGAATCTGTTGAACCAATGTCCCAAGTGATGTTCAGGTTTCCACTGGCAGCAAACAATTAGCCTGTATAATGTCCGTAGTGATGTTTGGGTTCTCACTTAATCCATACCAGTCTTCTAAGGTCACTTGCGAAATCATCACACAAAATAAATGATAGTTTTCGCGTTTATAAAATAGACTTTTTATAAACTATAATTGTAATAATGTCACTTGCTAATAAATTTCATACAGGATTGGTGAATGTCCATAATGATATTATATTACAAGTATGTAATCAGGTGGATAATATAATATTACAACAGCTTGAATACGGACTAAATACTCCTGAAAAAATTAATATCGAACGTACTGATGATAGCATTACTATTAAAAATATATTAGAAAGGTTGAATAATATCGAACGTAACAATGAAAGCAATAATATTGAAAATATATTAGAAAGGTTGAGCATTATCGAATGTAATATAGAATGTAATAATGAAAGCACTATTAAAAGATTACAAATTATTGAAAGCACTATTAAAAGATTAAAAAATATAGAAAGTAACATAGAAAAATTACAAATGACTGGAAGTATTGAAAATAATGTTGGTTGTAGTTCAGGGTATTCTCATTATATAAGCTACAAACTAGAGGACAACCCGCTCAAAACTGATCACCTGTTAAAAGATTAATACATGTTCGAAAATGATTGTATGCTCAAAATTAATAGCCGACAATAGTCGCTATCCCGACACCCCCCCCATACATACACAATTTAAAAAGAAATATAGGAAACTGAGTAACTGTCGTACCCTATTAACAAAGTTAATACTTTCAAAGAATATCCGACAGATTATTTTTTCAAATAATTATATGAGTACAACATAAATGTCAAAGTTTGAAAACTTTACTAGAGGGGATTTTGATTTGTGTCCTTCTAACAAAATCAACACATCCATCAATGATTATAACATGACGTCATACCGTATAGAAGCTGATAGCGAGTTTCTTGACTTGGTGTCTGAGAATAGGAATCTTCGATTCACCGACGGTAATGGTATGAATTCTAAGCTAGTCGATGTCGACTCCAAAATAAAAAATGAGATAGAACAAACGCATGATAAGGAAAAGAGACAGGTAAATATAAGAAACTTTGTAGCATCACCCAATCTGGGAAAGGGAGAATCTGTGCCAACATTAGAACATGTTTTGCAAAGCGGTGAGAGCACTTCCGCATGCGGGGGTATTCGTGAAATAATGTACAAGAAGACTCCTCTGAACTATAGCACAACAAATATGATAAATGGTAACAATATGGCATTAAACAAATGGGATAACCAACTGATAGGACAAAGTTCTAAACATGTTTTAAAATCGATACGACATATATAAATGTGGATAATTATTACATGATATATTCAATATTCGCATGCGATAGTTTGGGAGGATTCGGTGTAGATGACACATTGCCATGGCCTCTTATCGAATACGATATGGAAAAATTTGTATCAAATACATTACGTCGCGTCGTGGTCATGGGGTACAATGCTTTCAAATCACTTGTATACCCTTTAGAAAATAGGTTAATTATTGTTGTTCAAAACAGGACCAAGGATCGGTTAGAAGAATTATGTGATAACACACTTTTTATAACATTTCCAGAGTTAGAGATATTGCTAAAAAAAGCATCTGGACATGATACAAATCATGTTTTTATTCTTGGGGGTGTACAAATTATAGAAAGCTGTATAGAATATATCGATGAACTATTCATAGTGCATATATTAGGACATTACGATTGTAACATATATATAAACATTGCAAAAATGAAAGACAAATTCCCTGTTATATCTTTCAAATCGAAAGTATATAATAGTAATAGTTGTTTATATTTTTTTGAGATAAGAGGGTTGGACAGGAACAATCAAGAATAATAATCAAATTCAAATAAAAAAATATGTTGTCAGTTTAAAATAAAGATGAACCGTATGATATATGATTCATGCGCTTATGGTCAAACATTATCTCAGAGTTTAGCACCTTTGAACTATGTAATGGACCCAATTAAATACGAACACAACAGCAAATGTAGAATGGAACTCGGTATAGTCGGAGGGACCGCTGTTTCCCATGTGACTGGTAGTATGATAGATCTAGAAAATGATCTACGGGGAGCTAATAGACCTGGTACCATGTGTCCATCATATAAGTATCAACCAGGAGACGGGAAAACGGTTCAGGGTAAAGAATATATTAAACCGGTGAACCACCCTCTAGTTAACACAGAGATGAATCACCTCCCTTCCTGCCAGATGATTTCATATGGTAGTGTTCCTAATATCCCTTACAAGGAGTCTTTTTCTTGTAACAGGTAATAACAAATATGATATGACCACAAATTAATGAAACATAACACATGTATCCTGAAAAAATCCCGATTTTTTTTATCTTTTTACAGAATAAAAAGAAATGAATTTTAGTCGTTTGAACTATGATACATGCACATACCAACATAACCTGAAACAATCAGTTGATGTCGGTAATTATATGATCGGTATGCCGCAAATCAATTGCAACGCGTGCTTCCCTCTAGATCCACAAAAAGGGACAATTGGTTACTCCCCTACTGTGATACCTCGTGAAAAGCTCATCGATATTGACTCGGAACTAATGGGTATAAATAGGAAGGCTACTAATTGTCCTACCAGTAAATTTTTGCCTGGAGACACCTTTGTCAATCAGCACACCTCAGTTCCTGTTGCGGATTGTAGGTACGTCCCTAATGAAGGTACTCGACTTAGTAACCCACCTAGTACTTTACGAGGCCAAGGGTGGAACCGTTGGGAACAGCTAATAGAAAACCCACAAGATAGGGCTGAACGCCCATTCCGTTTCAATGTAGATAACCGTATAATGGTCAAAGATAACCACCGCCCATATATTCAAACACCTATCAACCAATCACCCATTCTCCCCCTAAACAATCAATCTAATGATGTGGTATCCTATGACAAGAGTAGTATATGTAAGGGTGTTGCTGATGCATCTATCGACCGTGTTCAATACTGGGATACATGTAGTGCGCTTTCGAAAATTATTTAAAAATAACTTTTCTATGTAACTATAAACAATGTTCAAAATTCCCATTAATGTTAGCAACCAAAAAGACATTTCTTCTGTTATTGGATCCATTGTTGAGGGGCTTGGACAGAATGTCGAATGTTCAATTATTTCTGAGATTCTAAACGATTTCCATAAACAAAACACACCTCAACAATCTAACAAAAAAAAACAGGCACCTGCTCCTAATATGTCAAATATGTTGAATACATTGTTTGATAATTCTATTAAGACCGCGCATAACCCATCAGAAGAGTCCGAATACCGTTACGAACTATCAGAGTCTTCCGAAAGCTTTGTAATTTCTATTGATATACCAGGTGTTAATAAGGAGGATATCCTTATTTCTTATGATAACAACATTCTCCATGTCGAGTGTGATAGGAAACCAACAGACGCCTGCCTAGTTGTTATAAAGAGTAACGTTGTATATGGAAACAAGTCTTTGGATTTACACCTGAAGGATGCTAGTAGTGGTGTAAACCCTAGTGATGTACTAGCTTCTTACAACACTGGTACTTTGGTTGTCTCCATTCCTAAGAAAAGTAAATCAAAGAGTAATAATTACATAAATGTTCAATGATATTACAGATTAGCCTGATCGATACGATTAGATGCAGCTAAATATAATGGTTGTCCAAAGTCATTGTTTCTAGAATATACGGATTTGGTAGGTCCTCTCGTATATATATCTTTAATCTTAATGTCATCAAGTGCGTAGTTGTAACAGACATCGCAAATACGGGCTGTCTTGATTCCTTTTTTCATATCATCTGGCAGGACGAAAAGGTTCCCATTGTTCTGCCTAATGGTACTCCTGACTTTATGAATTTGGTACATAGTGTCATTAACAAAAAAATTGACGGCTATTCCATTCTCAAAGTCATTGATCGGGACGTTATCCTCGAAAACAAACGAGAACATGACCCAGTAATGTGGAATGAGAGACATAGCGTTACGCCTTATTGCCGAGTCAGTAGCGGAAACATTGTTCACAATGACCATCCGTTCATTGAATTTGTCAGTCGTGTTAAACTCTACCACCATTTCTTTGTAATTCTCCTCAAATCTTATTAGGGGAGATTGCACTATTCTGGATTTCCCCGTCTCCACGACAGACGATGTTAGTTTATTGATCATCTTGTACGAGTATTGATTCGTGTCTCCTCGACAAAGTATGATCTTATTCTTTATATTTTCAGGGCTTATGTCATCGAGATATAACCAAAAAGAGTATGTGAATTGCGCACCCCCCATCCTGTTCACTGATCTGGGGAGTGGGATGTAATTCCTAGCTTGATGATTCGTTGTATTGTAAACCATATTAATCCCGCTGACACAATCAATATATCCATCCACTATAGGAAAGCTCATGGGTTTGTTAGTATCCGTATATTTGTTCGTGATGACGAGCTTGTCTCTATTAATTGCAAACAATGACAACCAATATATAATCAACGAAATAATTACACCCCCTATTACTTGTAGTATCATATTAACAGTTTTGCCTTTTGGTGCTGCTGCTCCTTGTCCTTTAACAATGTCCATGTTTACAGTATTTATACATTATAATGTTTGACATTGTTCACGGATTTTCATATTACATTTTATTTTTATGAAGTAGATAAAAGTGTTTTATTACATTATCTGATTATTCAACATCATCTATCTTGTATACAGGAGTCCGCATCCCATATGTGCTCAAACCTATCATTGACATAATAGTTTGTTTAACGGGACCTGCTTTGTATATTTGCTGCATCTGTTTTTGTGTGCATGCATAGTTAAAATATTGGAGCCTACTGATGAACCCCTTTGTTATATACTTACTATCCCCTACATACACGTCTCCGGTCGTATTGGAGTAAAACCCCCTGGATCCTGATACTCCTGTATTGGAAATAGCATCTACATCGAGAATATCTGTTATGCTTTTTACAGAGTATATATCTCCATCCATGAAAATTGTCGCTAAAGCATCTTGAACGCTAAAGGCAACATTAACCCATCTCTGTAATGGTACATAATCAATCATCGAAACTGCATATTTTTTGTTGATGTTAAAACATCCTCTATCGATTGTACTTCTAGGCTCTGGTTAGTCTTTATCGCTATATACATCTTATTAGTCTTGGCGTCCAATGCAACAATCGGGTTCCCAAAGTTGATACCGTCAACAGATCCTCCCCTCCTGAACAAAGAGCGATGATTGTACAATACATCATAATCCGTCAGGTATATCCAGAAGGAAAACGTGAACTCGTGTCCGTTGGAAGGGGGGAATTTGGAGCTAGCAAACGTCATTGGCATGTTTTCCGAACGATCGAGTCTGATGATGCGATCGCTAATATTGACTACTTTGAAATTCGATTTCCTGACAATTGATATAATCCAAATAATTATGATAACAATGAGAATCAGTGCAACAATAATCAGAATGACGATGCCATTTGATTTTACAAAATCTTTTGCTTTTTCTTTTTTATCTAGAATACCGCCTTTTGATGGCTTTCCTGCGTCCGGATTGGGACTTCGTTCTGTTGTTACAGTATCGTCAACAACGGGGGTTAGTTCGTCAAAGAACCCTCCATATGAGTATCTTCTAATCATGATTTAATATGTTTATAGAAAAAAACATTATAACAATTTGTCTAAATACGTTTTTTTGATTTCACCTATGTTGTGTAAGAAGCTTTTACATAAATCGAATGCGCGTGTATCTATATTTTTCTTCCCATCTTGTAGAACCTTGTCAAAAACTATATCAAGGTATAGTTCGCGGGAATCGCTGTCCAGATTTATGTCTGTCAAATGATTGTATATATTTTTATTATTTGTATATCTCTGTATTGTCCGGTTTAGTATTTTGGTATATTCGTATGTATTCACATCCCCACTAGTGATTGTTGGTTGCAAACAAAGATATTGACACCATAGATCCGCCATTAGTCTGTTCTCGTGAGTGGATTCATCCATTATATGCATATCGGTAAAGCGTGATGCCACGTCGTGTCGTAACTGTAAGTCGTCATTGTTTTTTAACATATTGTCAAAGTAAATCATAGATACTATACGTGGGTCATAACTATAAATAGAATCGCTGAATCGTGACGGAATCTGTTTATTGTACAACATATGAACTATGTCATACACGCTTCTGTCATGCAAAGTAAATGCATCTGTGTCAATGAAATCAATATTGCTCAACACGTTCTTTAAATCCCCTTGCATATTTGTGCATAAAACCATAAGCTTTTTCTTGTCTATACAAGGGTGGGATAGCGAAACATGATTATATGATTCAGTGGGTGTTGGGTTAACCAGATAAAATGTGTCAACCTTTTTTATAAATTCTTTGAAATACTTTTCATTTTGTATGGATATTGTCACTACTAATCTGACATTCGACGAAGCGAACTTTGGATGCGTCATATAATTAAGTAAGTTTGACTGGAATGTTTTACTGATGCCATAATCGTCAAAATCGTCTAGAAATAATATTTTACGTTTTGATGAAAAAAAAGATTCTATTGTCAAAACATCTCTATGGGGTTCTAATATTTTGCTGAGGTGGCCAATAGATGATATTTCGTCCCCAGACATTGAATATACATCAAACCCATTGTTTTCGAAAATACTGTTACACACATATGTTTTTCCAGGTCCCATCACAACACAAACGTAAGGTGGGCATTCTTCGATTTTTTTTATTAAACTAGCTACAACATCTTCATTCGCAACTATGTTCATTTCCATATAAGTATCGTGTTTTTCTTTATGCAATTGTTTCGCACATTGATTTAAGCTCTGTCCAAGGAATTTTTGTGTTGTATTTCATACCAAATTCTCTACAAGTATCGTTTGCACTTTGTTTTCGTAACTCTGTCAAATTTATCGTAACTTTGTCAGATTCCCCGATAACAATCATGTTTCTCGAAGTATCGTATACATTTTCACACAGGCTCTTATTGTCATCAAGGTGACGCGTGAAATAGTCGGGACAATTCAGATTCGATAACGGTTGCAAGCCGGATACGCTATCGTATTTTTTCATGGAACGTTCATACAATACGATTGTTATGATAGAGTGTATAATTATAAGTATGAGGATGATTTCGATTGTCAACAACATAAATTTCACCTGCTCGACGTTCAAAAAGAAGAAAAATCCTAAAATTGCAATGGTAACACACCCTGCAATAATGCAAAATATAAGTGTTCCCGTATACATATTTTTGTTTTGTCCCATTTTACATTTCTCCAAGAAAATAATTGTCTACACAAATGGCTTCATCTCGATACTTTTATCTCCTTTTATGCTGGTGTTTTGAGCGTGCTTCATAGGGTCGGTTGCCTTCTTGGAATCTTCCAAAAAACGTACATAACTATTTATTGCATTCAAAATGCGCGGTATACAATATTCATATACTAGCTTATTCAATTTCTTAACCTCATCTTCGATCATGAAAGACTTGAATATACCATGTTCTAGGTAAAAAGAACGCATGATTACTTTCAACTCCTCCTCACTTTGATTGTCTATCACATGCTGCCCTCCACTGTTTCTGTATACACCGAACCGTAGTAATTGCTGTAGCCTATCGATATTTTTCTGGGAGAAAAAATTGATTGCTAGGTCGTCGGTTTCATGGATTCCTTTTGTTGCTTCATACGCGTAATTTTGCATTTCTTTATATTTAATTTATAAATAGTATATAATAAATATGAGCTCTTTTGACAAATCATTAAAAGCATTGATCGAAAATATGGGATTCAAGATAGAAAATCATTGTGAAAAGATATCCTTTTGTTAACCAAGTCTCTAATAAAAAGGATGGTTGATAATATTTTTAGGAATATTATGATCATCCTTAGTTCCATTCCTAACGAGACAACAATCGTCGAAAAACATATCAACGTGACGAAAAATGTATGCAGTCGTTGCATAGGAATGTACGATAAATCAAACAAACTCACACAAAATGGTGGAGCGGTGACATTGCCTATGGATTACTTTTCTGGAGCACTGTCCCGGAATTATACACCAGATAACGGAAGTACATTCCAATCAACTTCCCAGATATCGCCCACGATTTCAAGAAGCGGTCTAGAACTACAGCACGTGGGTGGTGCTGGAGTCAAGAAAGATGTGTTGTTCAATTTTGTTAGTCAAATATGTATCCCTACATTCTTCGAGGAACACGGTACTCACTATAATGTTTCCAAGTGCGCTATGAACGTTGTGCTACTGTCCATCCACGAAAATTTGCGGATTATTTTCAACCACATTCACAAGGAAAGCTGCAAAGAGATGAATAAAACATGTCCCCTGACTTTAAAAACTATTATTAGGGTTTTAAAATCTGAACAATTCATGTTCCTAAGAATAAAGTAAAAAAATGATTTAAAAAACTACTAGACTAGATCATATAATACACAACAAGTTACAATGGTTGCCAACATAGAAGATAAGTACGTCAAACTCGATCCTAGGGAGCATGTTCTTGCGCGCCCTGGTATGTACGTTGGGTCTTTGGAGCGCGACAATGTTTCAGCGTACGTCATTGAAGGAAACAATATGCAAAAGAGGGATTTCGTCATGACTCCAGGGCTCTATAAAATTTTTGACGAGATTTTGGTCAATGCTATTGATCACTCTGTAAGGTTGAGACTAGACCCAGAAACACAAAATCAGGTGAAAAATATAAAGATTAACATCAATGTAGACGAAGGTTCTATAGAGGTTCTCAATGATGGAGACAGCATAGACGTCGCTTTTCACGACGAACACAATATGTACATCCCCGAGATGATTTTCGGAAACTTGATGACATCAACAAACTATAACGATACAGAAGAACGTATCATAGGCGGTCAGAATGGCATTGGTGCAAAGGCGTGTAATATTTTTTCCTCCAAATTCATCGTCGAATTAGTCGACCATAAATCCCAAAAACTATACAAACAGGAATGGGTAGACAATATGTCTACAAAGACAGTGCCTAAGATCACGAAATGCATTAAAAAGCCTTACACAAAGATCATTTTCATTCCGGATTACAAGAGGTTTGGTGGCAGTGATGGTATCGATGAAGACATGTTTGCTTTGTTCAAAAAAAGATGCTATGATGTTTGTGCGCTGACAATGGATAACATCAATGTACATTTCAACGGAGAAAAATTGTTAGTCAAAAACTTTGAGAGGTATGTTGACCTGTACATTGGCGCCAAGAACGAACAAGAGAGGGTCTTTAAGAAGATAGACGACCGATGGGAGATAGTAGTTTCCTACAATGAGAACAGTGGTTTCGACCAGATTTCGTTTGTTAACGGTATTTGGACCATACGAGGTGGTAAACACGTAGACTATTTGTCATCACAGATATGTTGTAAATTGACCGAACTGATTATGAAGAGGAAAAAAATAGAGGTCAAGACACAACACATCAAGAATTCGCTAACAATTTTTGTCAAATGTACCATAACAAATCCTACATTCGACAGTCAGACAAAAGACTTGTTGACAACACCAATGTCTAAGTTTGGTAGTAAACCAGAGATAGATAATTTGTTCATTGAAAAGATATACAAAATGGGCATTGTTGATAACGCTATCAATCTAAACTCTATTTCAGAAGGAAAACAACTCAAGAAATCTGACGGAAAGAAGCAAACAACGCTTAGGAACATACCGAAGCTAGACGACGCAAAATTCGCGGGGACAACAAGAAGTAAGGAATGTACTTTAATATTGACAGAAGGCGATTCAGCAAAGGCAATGGCTTTGGCTGGTTTGGATGTAGTCGGGAGAGATTTATTTGGTGTGTTTCCTCTACGCGGCAAACTTCTGAACGTCAAAGATTGTGTCGTAAAGAAGATATCCGAAAACGAGGAGATAACAAACATTAAAAAAATAGTAGGTCTCGAGAGTGGAAAGACATATACATGCATAGATGAGCTTAGATACGGGAGAATAATGATTATGACTGATGCGGATGAAGACGGTTTTCACATCAAAGGTCTATTGTTCAATATGTTCCACACACTGTGGCCGTCGCTATTCAAAAAAGACGATTTCATTTGTGCACTGAGAACACCGATCATCAAGGCACGGAAACAGAAGGAATGTCTGTCATTTTACCACTTGTCCGAATACGAGGCTTGGAAGAGGGAAGTAGGGGTGTCGATCAAGCAGTGGCATGTAAAGTATTACAAAGGTTTGGCTACATCAACTGCATCCGAGGCCAAGGAATACTTCAAGGAGATGAACATGACAACTTACGTATACAATGAAGAACATAGTAATAACGCGATAGACATGGCGTTCAATAAAAAGAGAGCAGATGATAGGAAGTCTTGGTTGTCAGAGTACGATCAGAACGCTATTATTGAAAACATCGACAGCATAGTTTATGAAGACTTTATAAACAAGGAGCTCATTCACTTTTCCAATTACGATATCGAGCGCTCCATCCCGAACTTATGTGACGGTATGAAAATTAGCCAGAGGAAAATCATGTATGGGTGTTACAAGAGGAATCTGGTCCAAGAGGTAAGAGTAGCGCAGCTAGCATCATATGTCAGTGAGCATACGTCATATCATCATGGTGAAGCTAGTCTTCAAGCTGCTATTATCAATATTGCCCAAGATTATGTTGGGTCTAACAACATTAACCTGTTATACCCCAATGGACAATTCGGAACCAGAGCTCAGGGAGGGAAAGACTCCGGATCTCCGAGGTACATCTATACATTCTTGAGCGAAATTACCACGAAAATAATCAGATCAGAAGACGAATGTATATTAGAATATCTGAACGACGACGGGACGGATATCGAACCTCGTACTTATTTCCCCATCATCCCCTTGGTTATCGTCAACGGTGCTTTGGGGATAGGGACCGGGTTTTCTACTAACATCCCTTGTTACAACCCTTCAGACGTTGTGGATTATCTGATTTCAAAGCTGGAAAATAGCGCAAATGATGATTATATTAAGGAGTTGCGTCCATGGTACCGCGGGTTCACCGGAACCATCGAGTCCAAAAACAATAAGTGGGTGTGTCGCGGTATCTATAAAAAACTAATTGGTAACAAGTTGGAGATTAGCGAGATACCGATTGGTACATGGACTAATGATTACAAGGAGATGATAGAGAAGTTATGCGATACTAACCCTAATATTAAGGGATACACAAACGATTCCAGTAATGGTACTGTTAAATTCACTGTACAATTCGCGAATCAACAGGCCCTCGAGGGGCTTGATATAGAACACACTTTCAAATTGGTTTCAAATAAGATTAGCACTACAAATATGTACTTGTTCAACCAAAGCGGTCAAATCAAAAAGTACGACACAGTTTATGATATCATTGAAGAATACTTCGGTGTCAGGTTACATGCATACGTCAAAAGGAAGGAGCAAATAATAATCAAGATGGAATCGGATTTGAGGACAATGTCAGATAGAATCCGTTTCCTGGACCTTGTGATCACCAGGGACCTCACGCTACATGACAAGAACAAGGCGGAATTGGAAGAGTATTTGGATTCACACATGTTTGACAAACACAACGATTCATACGACTATCTTGTCAAAATGCCGATTTACAATATGACCAAGGATAAGCAGGACAGCTTGAATGAAGACCACCTAAAGAAAACCAGTGAATTAGACATTGTTCGGGTCACTTCACCGAATGCCATGTGGTTAAAAGAACTGAACGAGTTGAAGCCTTTCATTTCAAGTGCGAAATCTAGTTAAGAAGAAAAAAATGATAAACATATATAGTTTTAAAAAATACTTACATACACAACAGACGACACGATGTCTTCTCACAGTAGCTTCTGTCCTACCAAGTATAAGATATCAACGATAACTGCGACAGGACATGTCAATACCATTGTGAACTTGCCCTATTTGTTCCACCATGTTGAAGTTGTCCCTCCCGAGACAGATGGTATTCAATACGTTGAGCTAGGAAAGGACAACTGTAAAGGCGTCCAACGAAAGACTAAAAACAAAAGGAAACCGACTGTTAAAAAGTTCGACAATCAAGCAACCCTCTTGATATTCCTTGACAATGCGTTTGCTAATTGCAAGGTTTTCAAAAACGGGTGCATTCAAATTACTGGCTTAAAGCGGATTGAGAATGGCCCTAAGTACATCGAGTATATAGTAGATACTTTGAAGAATATCTACAAGGTGCAAAATGAAGTTGTTCATGACATAGACAATATGAGTGTCGTGAATTACAAAGTTAGGCTTATAAATACAGATTTCAATGTAGGTTTCGAAATCAGACGAGACTATCTATTCAATCACATGGTAAAGACATATCCTGGTATATATACCGTATTCGAACCGTGTATATATTCCGGGGTCAAGATAAACTATTATCACAATCTGACAGATCCAAATGTCAAAGGCATTTGTAAGTGCGCAACCCCATGCAACGGCAAGGGGTCTGGAAACGGTGAAGGAGATTGTAATAAGATAACAATAGCTGTGTTTAGGTCTGGTAGTGTTTTGGTCACAGGAGGATCAGAGTACAAACAAATAGATGATGCGTACAATTTCATTTGCAAAATATTATGCAGTGCTAAAAAAGAAATACACAAGGAGACTTTGGTTCAGCCTGAAATTCCGAAGACACGCTTAATGAAGAACACTCGTAAAACACTTACTTTAGTTTCTTCTGAATGTCCATAAGGACGTCTACGATATTCTTAGTTCCATCACTGGACAGGAAGAACTTTGATAGAATATAGTACAATGCATCTTTCTGCATAATTTCTTCGTCATCAAATGATTCATTAGAGTGATTGCTAGAACAGGAACTATTAGATCTAACAGACATTACAGAACCAGATTTGGAGCCGGGACCTTTACTAGAATCAGAATCAGTATCAGTAGAAGATTCAGAGTCATAGTCAGAGTCAGAGTTGTCACTGGCAGTTTCGGATCCAGATTCCGATTCTGTTTGAGATTGAGCATCTTTATTCAATAATTCTTCCAGCTCAGGCACATCAGTACTGTTTTTTTTGTCATCTGACTTTTTAACAATACTATACTTAGTTACCATTTTATTTGATCAACACAAAACGTTTTTCTAAAATTAACGCAATTGAATTAGATTTCTAACCAAAATGAAAGAGATGTTTGTAATATTGCTAAGTATACTCATAGTGATTATAGCCATGTTGACGGTCTTCATGCGGAACAAGTACTTGGATATAGTGTTTATAATCATGTGTGTCGTGATAATAATTTATTATTTTGGTTCGCAGAATAGATACAAAAAAACAGAAGAGTTGTTTGTACAAGACAACAATGAAAACATTGCATACATAAGTAACAACTTAACAATCTACTACAGTGTATTTAGCGACTCGTCATATAACCATGCCCAAGGCAATCAGGGCGACTTGAAAAAATGGTACAATATATCGGCATATTTCAAACAAACGGAAATGTCGTCATGCTCTTCTATGAGATTTAACGAATCACACATGAACTTTTTCAACAACCCCACCTATTCTAGAGGAGATGGTATTATGCTCGGAAACAATTACATTACCGGTCCTATGTCATACACTCTCGGTATCTCAGGAACACACAGTACTCCATCTTATATTTATAAAATTTATGAGCATTTCTCAGAGTGACAGTGATATCGAATTATTCAACGTGTTTGGCAACAATAATACCGGGATTCGTCTGTACATGACGGGAAATAACACTGACTCTGTGGTGAGTGGTATTTCAGGATGCAATATGTACCTCGCGATCGGATCAAATGAACCTCTACAATGTATTAAGGACGGGAGCAGGAATGCAATGTTCCAACATAACAAGTCGTATCTGTTCATCATGACCAACAACAATAGCAACATCAGGCTATCGTTATACGATAGCCTGAACAATAACAAGATGGATCTGATCAACGCCCCTGTTACTAACCAAATGTATAACGTATCGTTCAGCAACGAAAACATGGTTATAAACAAAAACCAAAATCTTAACGGGAATATTTATGCATTTGGTGTTTACAAAAAAGTCTTGACCGATAATGACATGTTGAATGTACAAAGCCATTTATTCTCGCAAATACAAGTTCTGGATCCAGTTGTTGTAGAGAAAGAAAGGGTTATAGAAACGCTGAAGTCGGACATAACCAATATAAAAGCTTGTCCGTACGACCAAGAGACGTGTATACAATGCAATTCTGTTACCGACTGGACTAATATCAACGCCGTCATGACAACAAAGGACTCGCAGTGCCTAGATGCTATTAATAAGTTTTGCTCTAAAAATCCATCTCATTACATGTGTAAATGCTGGAACAGTAATGATAATTCATACACATCTAACCAATGCACTAATTATAGAAATATATTCACAGACACATCGTGTGTGGACATAGGAAATATGAACAAAGTTGAATTGTCCAAGATCAAGAGCCAGTACTCTTTATGTGGATGCCAAGAAGAAACCATCAACCTCAAGCCATTGCAAATACCGGACATTGCCAAGTTCAAAATCCCCACTGATACAATCGATTCATTAGATAACTCTTGTCCGAGTGCTAACAATAACGAAAACAGTGCAACAAACGAAGTTGTTGCTGATTCATCCACTGTTGTACCAGATACGAATACGAAACCAAGTGCGCCCAAGTACTCTGGTTATTCCGGTGACATGTCATCAAGGGTTATTAACTTTTCGAAACCGCAAAAAACCCAAGCCTGAATGCTTCCCGACTTGTATTGGCGAATGCTGAGAACGCAGGTAATAGTCTTAAAAAGATACCTGATCATTTCAGCGATTTAGGTATAAAAAATCAGGATAAAAAGGTGGATCAAGAAGTTACAAACTTCTGGGCAACATAATAAAAAATATAATGGTTAACTAAAACAATGAATGACTGTATTGTTGATAAGGCGTTTCAGTATTGGAACGACAGACAAATGTGCCAAAGTAACTATGATTTAATAGTTCCAATTAAAATAAACGATACAATCGATGACAGTAAAGTAGATTACATAGCATCTTTCCCACACGACAGACGGATGTCGTTTTCAGGTACGGGATATCCGTTCGTAGATTATTACCAGGCATTCGATAATACACCGAACATGGGATCCATTAACGTACAACGCAACAACGATACTCATATTAATTTGATGTACCCCAACTCTTTTTATATACACTCCCATTTGGTGAAGCCGTCATTGTTCCTTAGGTATAAGAGAAACAATACATACATTTACAAAGTCATAGTATTAGGAGACAGCATACCTTTTCGATCACTATATCACCCCAACGAAAGATCCAAGAATGGTCCCACATTTATAAAGACTTCCAACATTATCCTGTATTATCTCAAGAACAAATCCTGTATAATTCAGCATATCCTAAAACTAATGTAACACCTAGTGACTTCTGGGGACTGAAGCCCTCACATTAGACCCACTCCGTTTGGATCAACTCTCATGAATCTACAGGTATTGACATCACAATCTTGTTTAAAAGCATGAGGCAAGACTGTATTGGTTGGTTGTTTTTGTTCGCAAGAATTATTGTTGAAGGCATCCATCATATTTGTCTTCATAATGTCTGTTGCATTTTGTGTCAAATACATCCTTTGTTTATAAGAATCTGTTGGAGCTTTTGTATTATGCAACATACACCTGGGGCGGTAGTCTGTAAATGCTCGACCATCCGCCATCCTAGGGGGGCATTTCGTATTAAATTTGGGGTCCAAACATGAATCGCATTCGATATTATTCATTGACATTTGATATCATTCAAGAAAAAAAAACTATGCCCTTTCGTTTTTCAGTGGTATGGGTTGGCTTGTAGACATATTTGGGATTTACACTCAACTAGGACCAATTCCATGGTTTGTCTGGGTTGGTTTGTACAATTTTCCACGTTCAACCAAGTTTCTTTATCGAATATAAAAATAACAAAAAATAATATTAGAATAATATTATAATAATTCATTATATTCCCTAAAGAGTCTACGTCGACACGCATTATAACTCGGATTTGTGTTGACATGTCGCCATATTTTTTGTATAGTTCTAGCTGCTCTACATCTACGTACGATATTATGGATATTATAGAGTTCTTGGGAAGATAGCAACATGTTGGGATTCATGCTCAATTCGTGCCAATCCCACGGTTTGTCTAGGTTTGTCATGACAATGTCCGATGTGACATTGGGGTTTCTGCTGATCCAGCTCCAATCCCATGGTTTATCAAGGTTTGTTTGTATAATTATCCCACGTTATGTTGGGATTTTTGATAAGCAAAAACCAAACCCACGATCTCTCTGGGTTGGCTTCGATAATATCCCACGTTATGTTGGGGTTTGCGCTAATGTAATACCGGCACCAAGGTTTGTTAGGGTTGGCTTGTATAATATCCCACGTTATGTTGGGGTTTATACTCAATCCGCTCCAATCCCATGGTTTGTCTGGATTATTTTCGACAATCTCCAATGTGATGAGGGGGTTTCTGCTAATATAAAACCAATCCCATGGTTTATCGGGGTTGGTTTTGATAATATCCCATGTGACGTTTGGGTTTCTGCTCAATGAATTCCAGTTCCAAGCATATTCCACACATTTGACGCGTCTCGATATGTGACTATTTATTTCGGTTGAAATCATTTTATAGTAATATTATTCAATAAATACTATTATTAAGATGTCCACAAGTACAAATTTTTGATGTTGTTTGGGTCGAACGGTTCATCGGATTCATGGTATTTCTTTTTAAATACTTATATTCCCAATAAAAAAATTATAGGGAATAATTTTTCATATTTTTTATAATATAACAACTTTAATTTTATGCTTTTCCAGTCTTATCTCATTTTTTTGAACATAGATTGTCAATGAATGAGATAAGCGGATAACTTCAAACGTCTGCTTTTCGGGCATCATCATGGCGATTGTTGTGGACGATTTTACTGATGATGGTGTCAAAATTTCCATCAAGAGATCGTAACACTCAATGCTTGGACGGTGATGAAGCAACATGTACTATCCTTTGCGTCGAGTTATGATGGCTCTTCCGCTTGATGGCGTCATCCACTATATGAGCATCTCGGAGAAGATAACATGTCCTTCAGGGATGGAGCAGTGCTATTCCAAGATACCAAATAACCATCCACGTTGATGACATATACGTATAAGGTCATCTTATGAAATGATCAAGTGTGTTGGTTATTACACAATTCAATTTTTACATGGTTCATCTAAGCAAATAGAGTATCATAATATCCATATCCAAAAATATTAGATTGGACTACGTCAATGATGAAATTATTTCATGGCATCGATATTGTATCGTCTAGAATTACATTGTACGTCGGAAAATTATTTGAGCGTTCAATTCACACGGGTTTGTGACGATGTAATTTGTTACTGTTGCTGCGGCGTACATTGTAAAAAGACAAAAAGAAATGAGTGGGTGCGAGCAAGGGATGGTGTGTAATTGTTTGATGGATAGGTTTATGAAAATTGATTGATGTTTCTGAAAGTGACATCAATAAACGTTGGGGTTTTCGGTTCTTTTGAGGACGGTCAGGGACCACGGTCAGAAATTACATAAGTGGCGAAAAAATTGGTTTATAAAAAATTGAAAAAACATATAAAAAGGACAAATTAAGCCACAAACAAAACAAAAGTCTCATGCTACGTCTCCGCATGTTGGTTATCCAATGACCTCAAGAGACAAGAGAGGACACGATGCCATTGAAACTCGGCAATTGCATTAATGGTATCGACAGGTCAATTATACAGGTTGGAGGAGTTAAAGATTAACAGTTTCTATCTCGTTCAAACCGAGAAAGAAATCGATACCGTTCGTAATTGGGGATTATCCATGTGTTCGAATATTCTATATACTCCTGTAAATAATAAGACCCCTACACCGATTGTGCCAATGACGCCTATCAAGTCTATACAGGTAGAACACAAGTCACCAGAAACCCCAACCAAGTCTGCTTCTAGGAACCTGTTTGGCGAGTGTAACACGCATATCGCGTTCGTCGAGTGCATGAAGGTCCTCAACGAGAAGCTATGTATCGCTACCGTCGCAAAGGACTCTGTCATGATCAATATGATGGTTGAGAGTATGTGTAATGTTGTTAGGAGTAGCCTATAGCATCTACGGCAACCATAGTACACTTCAGCGAATCCTAA